>CABFWB010001075.1:91544-102298 GCA_902151455.1 Timema bartmani | reverse complement strand
CCTTTTTTTTAAAAACACAAAGAGTTATATAAAATGAGAAACAAAACGAGATAAAAGGATGCGGCACTGATGCACTGATATACTTCATTTTCTAAGCTCTATAACAAATTAGATTAGGTGCAATAATATAAGGACAAAATGGAAATAATAGTGTTCAGGGGTGTCCTTAAACTTTTGCAAGGTATTGTATACACAGGCACAGGTAATTTTATATATATGGGTTTTTTATTCACAGATTTTGTGTCAATGAGCTAATCAAAATTGTGTCTCATCTTCAGTATATAAACACTCATATAATTTTAGTTTGTTTTCCAGAAGAAGAATGTCAGTCGAAAGCATGCTTGAAATGGGCTATTAATTCTTTGAAACGGGTAAAACTATTGAAATTTTCCATTACAAATTCTGAGAAAATTATACATATTCTTGGTAAAAGATCAGTTTAAAAATAACTTATATCATCACCACCACGACCATCATGAACACCTTCCAGCTATTGACTGGGTCTGTTTAGAACATTAACCTCCCCAACGTATATTTTCTCCCCACCACCTCTCATGCTCTATAATGACTCGGTCTTCTCCTCTCTCCACCACACTCCTGTGCACTCCCTTCAGCCACCGGTCTCTTGGTATTCCTCTTGGCCACTTGCCCCTCACTTCAATATTGAGCATCTCCTTTGGTATCTTCTTCTCCTCCATTCTCCTCACATATATAAATCTTATATTTATTTATCTTATTCAATTTTAGATGTGATATTTGCTTTCATCATCATTTTGAACAGTTTCCAGCCTTTGACCTATTTGGCCTCCATCTTCCTCTATCTTTCAAATATTCTTCCTCCCTTACTTTCATCCATTCTTCTCCTCCCACTCGCATACATGCCTTATTGATTCCAATACAGTACTAAACTTATTTTTTATATGTAATCTTTACATGTTGAAATGCTTTCCATGTAATTGTAATGTATTCTTGGATTACACTAAAAAGTAATGGACCCACCTTGATGGGCGCAGCTCACAAGATCATCCAACTAAATATATCTTTTCATTTTAAACCGAGTGTATGTATTTTGTTGTCAGATAAGGATGAATATGGTATACAAGAAAGAGCCGGCCATTTGCTGAGTATAACTAAGCAGTCCCGCCAACTGAAGCAGAGTAAACTCGACAAAAATTACACTCAGGTGTGTGTGTGTGCGTGTGCACGCACTTTCATTTTTATTGGGTTTTTTATTTGTTTTTTCACCATGTCTCACAACCCATTGGGGCTGTACACACACTTAGCTATATACATACATGGTTACATAAATTTTGTAAGGATGATTAAAGTAGAATTTATTTACAGAAATGTACCCACATTTGTGTGAGGGGGAGTGAGAAACCATTTAGGAAAAACCACTCGACTGGGATTAGAACACTAATCTCCCATTCTTCAGCAAGCCAGCCTATTGCAAGGGTTATGCCTTAGATCAGTGGCTCTCAATAGGTGGCCCGAGGTAAAAAATTAAACTGAAATAAAATATAAACAAACAACACTGTTTCACACCATACGCAAATCTTAAATAAAAAATATTATGAGGTACTTAGTTTATGATTTGATTATGTGTAAATTTTAAGTTTTCACACCCTCTGGCACAATCCATGAAAAAAAATATGATGGTTGCCCTTGGTGAGTAGAAATTGAGAACCACTGTCTTACACCACACGACCACCAAGAAGTGTTGTTAGTGTGATATGATTTTTACATTCATCACTTATAGATTCTTAAGAAATGAGACACTGAACCAACTCTCACTTTCCTGAAAATATATAATAAGTAACTAATAGCAAGTTTTTCCATGGCTTAAATATTGTAAAATCTGGAATTTTACTTTTGAATCTAAGTCGAAACTGATGAATATTTGTAGCAAAGTCAAAGTTTTTGAAGCTTCACACACCTATAAAAATAAGGTAAATCGACTAGCGAAAGTATTTTGTTTCGTAGACTCGATCGAAGGAAGAACAGCCGCTTTCGGGAGATCCTGGTGGTGGCAGGAAGAGACGTAGAAGCAAACAGTTTGAGGACTTTATACTCTCGACGAGAAAATATTTGAGACAGGAACTCAAGCTGTGTGAGAGAGCTTGCCAGAAGGTTCTGTTATATTCCAACAACTTCCTCCATAAAAAACTGAAGACATCCCCAAGCAAGTGAGATACATTATGTTACTATGTGTACCATATCTATGTTAGGAAATGTTTTCTAACCTACTAAAAGTGTTGATACAGATAAAGGAATGAAACAGAAACATGTTAAACTAATAAGATGCAATTATCTTCCAGATAGCACAATATTATTTTTGTCAACACATAAATTATTACATTAAATAATAACCAGGTTATTTGGAATAGAGCACTAGTAGATCATGGTTTAAATTAGGATGAATAGACAACACACCTACCTTGGTTAAGAGAGTTTTGACCTATTGAAGCTTTCTTTGACAGTTAAAGTTTGTCCTTAAAAATATGTTTGTGTGTTTTTTAGTGTTCTATCTAAACAATTTCTACTCCACTACAACCAAGGTATGTGTGCTGACTTTCCCATCTAATTTAAACCATTAAATAATAACCATGACCTTTTTAAAGATTACTTTCCTTGTTTTTACTGCATTACACAGATATATTCCGATAATCCGGCATATTTGATAATTCAACAAGGCCAAAGTCTCAAGCATACCAGATTATTGGACTTCTACTGTATTAAGATTCAAAACTTGGATGGTTTGTTCAGTGAGGTGTCCAGATAAAACTGAATATTATTTTAAGCCTGTTTATTTTGTTTTTCACCACATCTTTGTAACCATTTGTGTTATATGCTTGGATTAATTACACTAATGGAGTGGAAATAAGAAAGGAAGAACTTTAGAGGAAATTCGCTTGTATTTGCATGGGGGAAGAGTGGGAATTAATTTAGTAAAAACCACCCATGAGTATACCTGACTGGGATTCAAACCCCAATCTTCCCATCATTGGCAATCCAGTCCAACACAAGAGCGACATGCTAGACTGTATGACCAGTGATGCAGGTAAAGCCTCTCAGCTATCTGGCGGATCACTTAAATCTCATCTTTGGTAATCAGTTAATTAATAAAAACTCTATCTTTTGTAGCCAGTAAAAATCTCCAAGACATTATTCCAACTCCCCACTCCCTTCTCTTTAAGATCCCCTCGCCTGGCCAAACAGCTCGGTGCGCGCAGTCTCACACCAATATCCGAACTCCCGTCAAAGATTTGCTGTATTGATAAGTGTGTGATGGTGGCCGTGACTCATTCGAGACTTCTAGAGACGTGGCGGGAGGCCACGGCTCTCGGTCAGAGGGATACCTGGAGGGTCCTGGCTGAGATGTTGACACCTTGTGGTGGTGCCAAGTCTAACTGCTACAAATTCATCAACATGGTCACAGGTCGGTTACTTTCACTGCCCGCTGAAATATGGATGACCGTCTACTTTAGAAGGTTTACTACTACACATTATAGTGTAGTAAAATGCTGGCCATAAGGAACTTTTAAAAAATACATACTTATTTTTTGAGGCCAACATTGGTAACATTGAACATTCTATTTTATTATTGTTGTTGTTGTTGTTATTATTATCATTACCATTATTATTATTTTTTGAGGTTATATAATGATGTTGTTATTATCATTACCATTATTATTATTTTTTGAGGTTATATAATGAAGCTACTGTCTCAAGGGGGGGGTGGTATTCTTATTTCTATTATTGATTCTATTTCTGATCTAGTCAGAAGGACTGATCTTGAAAATAATATAGAATGTGTCTTGATTAAAAGCCCAACCTTTGATAACCAAAAACTGTTAATTGGGAATATTTATTTTGCTCCCCAAACAATGGTCGAAATATTTAGTAAGTACTTTACATTTCTTGAAGGTGCCAACTACCCCTTTCGAATAATACCCTTACGTGATTTTAACTGTACCAAAATTGATTGGAGATATCATGCTCAAAATATATCACATTTCTACATCGAATTAAAAGCTACTCAGCTTCTTGCATTGACTAATATAATAGGATTAGAACAATTTAATGAATCTGATAATGATTACGCTAACCTCATAGACCTTGTTTTTGTTAATGTCCACCAACCCTTGGTAACTCAGCTCTCAATCACTAGTAAATATTGATTTAGCTCATCCACCCTTACTGAATACACTAGATATACCCATTACTACTAAAAATAATGTCAACCCACCACATATATTGATTATGCATGTGGCGATTACCTCAACCTTTACAATGACCTGGCCACTGATGATTGGTCTTGTGTTTATTCAACTAGGTACTTATGTTAACTTGGCCACAGATACCTAATTTTACCAATTTAGTCCAAAGGAAAATCAAAACTCATATTCCTCAAATTACTATTCCAAATTCCTCCAAATATCCTAATTGGCTTTCTTCTACGCTTGGATACTAATTTAATTTGTTAAACATAACCATGTGAATAAAGTATCCCCGTCAAACCTAGAAATTAATGGCAAGATTATTATGGAGCCTTTATCAATTGCAAATGAGTTTGGGACCCACTTTCATTTCGTGTACAATTTAGCCTTACCTGTCTTACCTTGTCCCATTATTGAAACTATTGCGTCCCTATATACATGCCACATTAATGCTTGGCTGTTGCTAATGCTATTAAAAAGTTGAACTTTTCTAGATGTGTCAGGACAAATGACATTCCAAGCTTTATTGTTAAAGGCTGTGCCAACATTTTCAGTCTTTGGTCAGCCCATATCTTTAGCATTAGCCTGTCAAATGAAACTTTTTCTCTTAAATTGAAACAATCTATGCTTGGCTGTTGCTAACGCTATTAAAAAGTTGAACTTTTCTAGATGTGTCAGGACAAATGACATTCCAAGCTTTATTGTTAATGGCTGTGCCAACATTTTCAGTCTTTGGTCAGCCCATATCTTTAGCATTAGCCTGTCAAATAAAACTTTTTCTCTTAAATTGAAACAATCTGTTGTCATACCTATTTAAAAAGAAGGGAAAAAACAAATGTAATTATATACCTATTTATCTATTAAATATGTTCTATAAAGTATTTGAGAAAATAATACATGAGCATATTTTCCGCTATCTAAAGAATAAACTGTCAGAAAAACAATATGGCTTTATAAAAAATAAATCTGTCACATATTTAGTAGAATTTCTGGGACATGTTGCCCCTCAAGTTTCTAATCAAGGGCAGGTTGATGCTATTTATTTTGACCAAAGTAAGGCATTTGACTTATGTCAGTTTAGTATTATACTCTCGAAACTAATTTTGGCCTATCTCACTCATATGTAAATTGGTTTAGCAATTAGGTCTATTTGCATGAAAGATTGTTCACTATTAAAAGAGAGCCACACACCCCCAACACATCTTTAGCCCCACACAGATATTATCTCGAGGTTCTCATTTAAGTCCTCTTCTCTTTAATGTGTTTATTGATTATATTGGTAAATATTTAAACTCCTCTAGTTATCTTTGAGGATGATGTAAAATTATATAAAATTATCAAATCATCTGCAGATTGTATAGACTTACAAAACAACATAAATGAGAATGTCTATTAATAAATCTAAGACCTAATCTATACCTTTTACTAGAAAAACTAATCCTGTCCTTTTAACTTATAAATTGGTTAATCATAGTTTGCTCCCTCTATATTAATGATCTATATGTTCACCTGGACAAACTCTACTTAAACTATCATGTTGACTATATAATATCTCAATCATTGAAATTACTCGGACTTATTAAATTTATTACCTCATCATTTAAGAGTGTTGACTTTTTTTCTTTTTTTTGTCTGTACGATGTCCTGGTTAAATCTAAGGTAGAATATGCTACTGTTGCTTGGAACTCCAATACCTTAACTGTCTCCCTCAGTTTGTAAAGCGTTCAAAGAAAATTTGTCGCAGCGTGTGTTGGTAATTTTGTTACTAATCAGATTTATTATGATTATGATAGAATTCTAAACCTCTTAAGGCTCCAAACTCTCTTCTTGCGTGGATTATTATTTTTTATTATTATTTTGATGCCATTTTTGTTTTTAATATTCTCAATAGTAAAATTTCTTGTAAATTTACCCTTGATCATGTAGGCATACGCGTCCATTCTCGGGCCTCATGTTGTCCAAATTATTTTCTCTCAATAACTCTTACAAGGTGAGCCTTAAGACTGTTGTATCCACAGTGCTAATTCCAGATTTGTCGAATTCAACATTTATCATAAAAGAAAAGCCAAACTCAGATAGCTATTTAAGGAACTGCCTTATCACTAATGTACCCTGTAGAGGCCTTGCTTCGAATATTTAAATTTACATTATTCTGATTTATTTGTTTGCTTATTGTTACTGCTTTTTAATTAATATGCTTTTACTACCTTAAGTTTTTATTTATTATTTTTATTATGTCCTTTTTTTGTAACTATGCATCAGTATGTATCATTATTTTACTATGATTGCTTATTTTATTTTATTTTGTTATTATACATGCTTGTAAGGTACTTATGTACTTTTCAGTGCTGGCCTGTCATAGTTCTTGCGACTATTGGCCAGCACTATATTAGAGGAAATTGAAATAATAATTATTATTATCATCATAATCATCAATACTTTTTTCTTCAGCTCCCATACATTTTTTTCTTTTCTTCAAGTCACCCAATATTTGAATTCTTCTTCCAAAGCTCCTCTTTCCCTCAAACTTTCCTTTTATGACGTCATGCAGAAGACAGTTCCTCCTAAGGATGTGTTTGATCCAGTTTGCTTTGTACCGAAGAGTCAGATTAAAAATGGTTCTCTTCTCACTCACTCTTCTTAGAACTTCTTAATTAATTGTCATCCTGTATGTCCACCTGATCTTCTCAAGTCTTCTCCAGCACCACCTTTCAAAGCTCTCCAAGTATTTCTTTTCTATCTTTCTGAGAGTCCAAGTTTCTGTTCCATGTATTGTATAGGTATTGATAATATTTATCTGCAGATCACATGACTTTACATATAAATATTATTACATGTTTTGTATTTTGTCAGGTCCATCACCTTGTTCAATCTTATTTCCTTGTTTGAGGTTATTAATCTTTGTTATTTGGGGTTTTTCTGGTCCCCTTCTTCCTTCTACTTTGCCTCCTAGACGTCATTCAATAAGACATTTCTTCTCACAAAGTGACCCACCCAGTCGTCTTTTCTTCACCAGCAGAATGGTTCTCTTTTAATATATTCTTATTAGAACTTCTTCATTGGTCACCCTATCTGAGCTACTTGGATGGGAAAGTAGTGTCTCCAGTCTAACAAGCTGAGAGTAACAGCTGGAGAGCTTGTTGTGCTGACCACATGACACCCTCTATCCATAGAAGTTAGCACTATTTTCTCCAACAAACAGTGGCGGCTTGGAAGGTATGAGTCTCTTGCGGACTTATGACATGGATCTATAAATCTGTCAAGTTTGAACCCAAAATTATTTTAAGAGGACGGCCTTGAAGCCCAATCTATCGACCTAAGTAATTTTATCAAAATTTATCAGGAGGGAGTTTGAATCTCACAATACAACTTCTTAAAAGTGAAAGCGAAGACACACAAAATTGAAAAAAATTAAATTGGTAAAGAATGATAGGACATATAGATAGTAACATGTATAATGGAACAATTAACATAAAGTAAAACCATAGAAAATGGACATGGGATATGAATTACAGCAATGTAAACTATGAGCTGTGCTCTTCTTTTTATTGTAAAAACCATATTTTGTTGTTCCCTTTTATATGTTTCTATCCTCCTCTCCAGTACCTTCTTGCATATAAAACAAAATATACCTCAAAAAGCTAAAAGTGATTTCCCTCAAAGAGACCCTTAGTATTTATTATTTTCATATGAATGGCTTGTGAAACAATTATAGAAGTGTTTGCACTTAGGTTGCAGCATGAGTACCATCTGTCATGTAGCAGCGCACATGAAGAGGACCAGGGGGGAGAGGGAACCTCCAGAACACGGTCTCAAGAGGTACTGGCGCCAACACCCAAGAAACAATACTTCACACACCTCCGGTGGGTCCTTGCTCCACAGCACTTACCATGTTCTTAGAGAGACATTTAATACACTTGAATAAGCTTACTTGTTCTGTTAGGCCTCATTCTCTGCTTGTGAAATGTAAGGATATATTTTGTAGAACACTTTTCTTATCATTCTCGTCCTGTCTTGGCTTAGTTTCAAATTAAATTTTAAAGGAAGTAAAAGCTGCAGTACTCAAAACATTGTGTTGAGATTAAAATATCGTTGAAAGATCCTTCCCAATAAATATTTTGACATTCACAGAGTAGGTGCTGCCATCTAATATGCTTACAATAAAATACATTAATTTTTTTAAAATCTATTTGTGTGCTATTAGGCTAGTTTTCACTATCGAATTGGCTACATATTGGTATCGATCAAGTGTTTTTGCTCAATGTGAGGGTCTAAAACAACTTTTGGTTGTGTTTCATAAACAAATATGGTGATTGTGGCTTATTTGACATAAAAAGTGGTAGGTTAATTTATGTAAGCCAACATATACTAGAAAATTATGGAATATGCCTTATTCAATCTTATTTTCAGCTGGAATTTGTAATACTGCTTGTGAGGTGTGTGCAAAGCTTCAAAACTTTGGCTTAGCTTCGAAACAAATATCAGCTTCAACTTTGCATGGAAAATAACTCCAGCTTCGGCAATTATGAGTCTTCACAAAAAAAAAAAAAGCTAAAATACTCAATTTATGGTCATTTATTTCCATTCTAAGTTGTTGTACAAATTAATAACTATTATAGAAAAACCTGAAATAAGAGAGTTGTAAGTTGTGATAATAACTTGGTTTATTGTAATAAAACGAAATATTAGAATCACTTGTGTAATAAAACATTTTCCAAGTAATTTTAGGCAATAAAGCTATATAAAGAACCACAATATAATATTTTTTCAAGCATAAAACAACCAACAAAAAATATTCAAACTNCATAAAACAACCAACAAAAAAATATTCAAACTTCATTTTCGGATTTGAAAATATTTGAAACATTCGATTCGAGTTTACTTCGAATTGAAAAACTGGACTTTGCACACTCTCTACTGTTTGTTAACTAGGCCTAGTATTTACAAAATATACTTAAACAATAATATACAAATTGTTTTGGGGGCCGCATGGTTTAGGACGCTACTCTTGCAGGAGGTTAGACTACTGTTGACGGGGAGATTGAGGTTTGAATTTGGGTCAGGTGTACTGGGGGTGGTTTTTCCAAAATGGTTTTCCACTCTCCCTCTATACAAATGTGGGTGCACTTCATATAAATATAACCATCTTAATCTCTAAAACCATTAGTTTTAGCAGGAGACACAGCAACCGTCATTGTTGGCAATAGTGGTGAGGAGGATCCTTTAGCTATCCACATCCCCTCTGCGGAGGAGTTGACGAAGTTGGATGTGCAGGAGGCCTGCAAGAAACTGCATGAGCAAAGAGACAAGCTGGCTCAACTGCATTTGCAATTGGTAAGCAACTTTTGAATAACCTTACTGACAGTAAAACACTAGCCATGACTTGAAATCTTGAAGTGCTTTTTTCACACCTCAAGGTTCTTGGTTCGAATATTTACAAAGAACCTAAACTTACTGTAAGGTATTAGTTGTTCACATTTATTTGTAATCGAGAAGTACCAAGCACTCCAGCAAAAAATTCAAGTTTTTGGTTGTCTTGTCTAACATCACCAAAAGTGCCAGATATTATCCATCTCAAAATATCATCATCGCTGACACCGACTGCTTCAAGCCTGTGCCCGTGTCACTTTAGTAAAATGCCTTCATCTCACTCTGTCCTTCCATCATACCTACTTTTGCTTCCATTCTTCTTCTCTCACTCGCAAACTTGAGGTTATTTGCTTCTCTCAACTCTTCCTTGGTCTCCCTTGCGGTTTTTCTCTCCAATTTTCAACTCTACTCTTCTCCTTTCCTTTTACATCCTTATCACATGAACAAACCGATGGTACACTCTAAAGTATATCGGTTTAAATCCTGGCTGGTAACTTGGAAAAGTTGTAGATTGTTCAAGATGCCATTAGGTTTGTGCAAATTTTTGAAAGTTCAAACGCTAAAACCTAGTCTTAGCTTTGACACTGACAATTTTATTCTCCCCTTCCAATATATTTTAAAACAAACTTAAAACATCAACAGATGCCAAATGACTCGTTTATCTTAACCAAACTATAGATATCTTTACTTTTATAGCATTTTGATTGAATTATTTTAATGAAATTTCTATTTTTGAAGTAGTTTCAGGTTAAAAATTCAGTTTTCTTTTGTTTATTTATACTGACACTACAAACTGCTAATTATTGTGTCCAGTGCTTAAGTTTTAAAGTATTTCTTTCATGATTTTCTTCTAACTATAAAAAAAATTGTGTTGGAAAGAAAAAATTGGCACCAAACGGCTGTTTTTTAATAAATGTTGGAAGGAAAATAGGAGGCCAAGGCCTACAAACTTTCCAAGAAAAATGTAGACCTCAAAGTTTTAAGAATAAAAGAGTATTTATGAATCAGTGCATAGAGATTGTTGAAGTGAAGGGAGTATGCAAAAACAAGAAAATGTGGAGAATGTTATTGAGGATGGATTAATCACGAAGTTGATGTTTTTTGAGTTATATGCACAGTTTCTTGCCTACCCCAAAAGGGAACATCATGATTAGGTATATGTAT
>CABFWB010001075.1:64970-88515 GCA_902151455.1 Timema bartmani | reverse complement strand
GGGGGGGGGGGTGTAATTAAACACGATATTGTTGATGACAATGTCAAATCTAATTGTTTTCATTTAGTTACATACATTTTTTTGAGTAAGAAAGTTAGACATTCGTGCATAAATTTCAACTCATGTAGCAAGTAAAAAATATTTTTGTATTTTATGTTAATATATATTTTTATTTTATACTTCGTTCCTATACCACCCAACACTGGCTCACGTACCACCAGGGATATGCGTACTATAGGTTGAGAAATGCTGATCTAGAGCCTCTATGCATTTGAAATTACAGGTGCTAACACAGACAACTTAAACAGTTGGAAAACTTTTTTAAAAAAAGTATCTTTGAGCAAAATAATTGTTTGTGAAATCTTTTCCTACATTTTTATCAAATAAATAATTAGAGCTGGCTCGAGTCCACCATTTTACAAATCCGAATCTCCAATTTACCTTCAAATCTCGAATTCAAATCCGAATCTTGGAAAAAATTATTAACATAAGATGAAATATAAATAAAATAGACTATTATAAAATAGAAATAGTAATTAAATGTTAACATTCTTTCTTATAATATGTTCATCATAACATTCAATCAAGTGTTAAATTACTGGTCTGAGACCGGGTTGTTAAGTTAATACTATAATTATAAAAGGGTCTGAACCACTAATAAGCAGTATTATAGCTCTAAAACATATTTCACTTAAAAATTGAAATAAAGCTTTTTTTTTAAGGATTTAAGTCTTGAATCGGAAATTTTCTCAAATCTTCGAATGTCAAATATCCTTAAGGATTCGAGGGTCCCATCCCTATAAATAATTCTTCTTCTTTACATTTCCAGTCCAAAAAGAAACAGAAACAAATGATAGGAGAAAATAGTGTACAGATACGTCAAACGTCACAAGACAAGAAAAAACTCATCCCTGTCATACAGAGCACCAACCACAAGGCTGATAATTCAAGACCACCAACTTCACAGCAACAAATACAGCAGAGAATCATTCACATTTTGGAAATCCCTAATCCAGGTTGATCGATAATTTCATTATAATTTATGTTGATTCATGACCTAGAATGTTTGATAAATTTAAAATTCGCATTAAAATGTCCAAAAGAAGTTTTACGTTTTAGTCTCTTTTTATTTTTAATGAATGTGACTACTTATATGTTGGTATATTCATAAAAAATAAATGATAACCTGCTTCAGTGCTCAAATGGCGATTTTCAACTAGTGTGCCATAAAAGGTTTGCCGCAAGATCATAAAGAATAGAAAACATTTTAAGGAGTAAAAAGAGTATTTCAAAATCCATACTCAACATTATTTTTTTTAAATCATACAATTATTATAATCTTAGCTATTGAATTTTAAAAACAATCTTAAAACTATTTTTTTAATTAAAAAATTATCCCTTAAAAACTTAAGGTATGCCTCGACAATTTTAGCGCAATGTTCTGGTAGTTGATAAAAGGTTGAAAATTGCTGGTCTGTGGTGTCACTTTCACAATTGACTGGACTGCCAATGACGAGGAGATAGGGGTTATAATCCTAGTCAGGGTGTGCTAAAAAAAAAAATTCCCAATTAATGATTTCCCACTATTTCTTCACACAAATATGAATAGATTTCTTCTAATTTATTTCTTCTTCATCACTACTCCATTAGCCTAGTTAATATAATGTTTATAAACCAAATGGGTAGTGAGACGCAGTAAAAAAAATGCACATAATTATAATCAAATATCATCATCATCATCATCTCTTTTCAGCATGTAGCTGGGTTGTTTAGTAAAATGCCTCCATCTTTCCACCATTCTTTTCCTCTCACTTGCACACTTTCTGTTAACTACTACTCCCATCTATTTCTTGGCCTTCATTGCAGTCTTTTTGCTACACACTTTATCTCCATCATACTATTTGGCATTCTTTCCTTTTCCATCCTCATTACATGACCATAACATCTCACTCTTGCTTCCTCTACTATCTCATGTACTCCGTCTACCCCCAGTCTTTTCCAGGATATCTTCATTCCTAATCTTGTTTCTCCTTGTGACAGCAAACATGCTCCTCACAAACTTCATTCCCATGGCCTCCAATTTCCTAGTCTCTCTTACATTCAATGTCCATTTTACTCCTGCATATGTGACAATGGGTACAAAGTACATCCTGTATAGACTTCCTTACACTTCAAAGACACTTCTCTTCTCCACAGCAGGTCTCTTACAGACATAAAGAAAGAAATCCCCCACCCCCTACCCCTGCTGCCCTCTTCTTATTAGATCTTCTTTACTCTCACCCTTCACCTCAATCACATTTTCAAGATTTTTTAAACTCTGTACCTTTCTCAACTCTACTCCATACACAGAGACTCTATATCAAGTCAGCTTGTTCAACTTTGTTTCATTTGTCACAGAGCCTGCGCATCCTGACCCGCAACCTACCATTTCTGTGATGAATTCGTCGGGAGAATTTGAACCCTTGTCAAACTTAGCATTGGGTTGCCCGAACCAAGATGGATTTAGCAACGTGATCTTAGTGCCTGAAACTACACAAGGTAAGAGCACATTATAAACTCTTATTCTGTTTTGCTGGTGATGAAATGTCCAAATTTTAATGTTTGCCGCCTCTCTTTTTTGTTCTCTCTCGTTCATCCTCTTCCTCATTTCTCTTTTCTCCCCTTCCCCCACACCCCTGACACTCAAATATAGGTACCTTACCGATAGCAAGCTTACCTCATCATTGTTTCACCATGGCATAGCGTATAGGATAGGGCCATAGTGTGGTCTGTCAAGGTAGACTGCTATCTTTCAAGGCAAACAAAGTGTACATTTCTTCTAAATTCCACCTTCCTCATCCTTATCCTATTTGTGTAACTAATTGCCTGTAGCCTGGCCAAGTAATAATATATAGAACACATTGCATAATCTTTCTCTTAATTTCTTATTATTAGGAAGTAGTTTTGATACGAGCTGCTTTACCAAAATAAAATAATTCAGTTCTATATCAAGGCTGAGTTTTAGAGGTTGGAAACCCCCTTCCTCCCTCAAAAGTATCCTATTATTAATATATAATTTTTTTTAGTATTCCTTCCCAATACTTAGGCTAGTAGCTTATTGGGGTCTTAAAATTTATAACAGCTACAACCTTCACAGGTAACAACCCCTCAAAATAAATTTCTCAGTACCTGTTTGTATTATTTTATGGTCAAGTAAATCCTAAACAGTGCTCATTTTTTGGCCTTAGGATTACCTTGATATTTCTTTATACTTCATGTCTTGCTAGCTGTGCAGGCTATCTCTGTGTGTACACTAATTGGATGAGCTAGAAATGTAAAATTTAAATAAAATGTACCCAAATTTGTGAGAAGGGATAGTGAGAAATAATTTTAGGGTAAACCTCAATACATTAGGGTGTCTTATCTGTCACAAAAGTCATTAATTGAGGGTTTTTTTTCATGAAAGTCACTAAAAAGTCATAAAATTAGCTTTCATGTAATTAGTTTTTGTGATACAAAGAGGTTTTGTGTTTGTGTTTTAGGTCCGTCAGTTGTGCGCTACTGCGATGAAGGGGCGAGGGGAGAAGGTGTGGAACACTTGAAGACATACACTGCTCCAAGTGTGACTAAAACAGTTGGAACATTTCAATTATACAACGTGTTGGATTCCGAGACCTCAGCTACCAACAATCTAATACACTTCAACTACTGAAAACTTAATAAAAAAAGTTTTTTCCTTGTACCTTGTGTCTTATTACCAATCTGGGCTACCAACGTACAAAATACTACTTTTTTTTTAATGAAAACATTTCTCATTACATTGGTAGCTTATGGGCATGTTCACTGTTAGTCTTATGCCTTTTTGAAAGGTTTCGACAGGACATAAAAGATTGCTGTCAAAATGGAAATGAGTATTGAACTGAAATGAATGACAACACTTCTACAATAAAGTCACATAACTTATAGATTTATTTAAGATAAAATCTTTTTATTTACATGGTTTAAATTTGTATTGTACAGTACATGTTAGCCTTTTGACAGGAAAATAAGTTTTTATCTCACCTCTATGTTAAATTCAAATTTTTCCTAACTAATTTCACTGAGGGAAATAATGTTTATGTCATTTTGTTGGGCAAACTATAAAAATTAATAGAATATTAAATTGTTGATACAATACCATTAAAATGTTTATTTATACTACAATTAGTCTTATGACTTTTTTGAATGAGCAAATGAATTTATTCCAGTGTAGTAAATCAATACAGGATGTTCATTGATTATTGTGGGAAATGATGAAAAGTCTATCTTATCATCATAAGACTTATCTAGCCAGACAAATCGGTTTGGCTCAATAGACTACATAAACTTAATTGTAACTTTCCCAGATGACGTTTTTTATATTGTTCCTGGTAGATACTGATCATCATAAATCACAGATAGCCATTGATCACAAACAAGTTTGTCTTCTGGAAATATTGATTGCTTAAGGGCCAGGCACAAAGTGAAAGATTCATTTTTAACTTTTTTTTAACTGTAAATGTTCTTTTGTCTCTTGTCTTTGATAATACCTCCATATAACGTTGTATGGGTTTAGAGCAGATATATGATGGAGTATTTTTGTCCCATATCAATTTTAATTCCCTCCCAAGCATTATCTAAGTGTGTCTTGGCATTCTGGATTTGTTCATCACAATGTTAAGGAAACACACTTTAATGTTTATGCAAATGTCTTTAAAGGCCTTGGCGTCCCTAACAGTTGCTTTGTTGGCACTAACATGGAACACTGAACAAGTTTTCGGATACATTTTGCATAGTTTTAGTTGAATCTTTACGGTACTTTTCCTCTTTATTATTTTTTAAACATTCAAGAATGTTTTAATTATTTCAAAATGTCTGTGGAATATTGTGATATATTAGTCAAACTCAATATTTTGGTACAAAAGTTATATTATTTTAGTTAAGTTTGAGATACAGTACTTAAAAACTTATCAAACTAATTGAGATATTTTTAGTAATGTTCATATTTGATTTGGTAAGGAGTAATTAATGACCAAATTAAATCTTTTCTAACTTTATTCTCTTCTTATTTGATTAAATAAGAAAGGAATAAAAATATACGATATAATGTTGAAATTGAGTTATGTTCAACTGATACATGTAGTAGGATACTGTTTTAATGTAAGTTATCAAATACTATCGAAATACATAATCGAATGAAACAAGGAAATGCACTTTATCCATTACTTTTTATTCTAGCCTTAGAGTATACTATTAGAGTAATGCAAGAGAGTAGGGAAGGACCGACATTTAACAGTACAATACAACTATTATAATATACAGATGATTTCGCTTAGTTGGGCAATAGTAAGAAAAGTGTGGCCATAAATGCAAACATTTTATTAGAGGCTAGTAAGGAAATAGGTTTAGAAGTGAAGCTGAAAAGACTAAGCATATTATCACACAGATTGAGGATGATAATAAGTTTAAATATTTAGGCAATATTTTAACTAGCAATAATGATAAGAGTGGAAATTATGAAAAGAATACAGTCAGAAAATACATGCTATTACTTGGTCAGTAAGTTGTTGACATCTTGCCTGCTGTCCAGGAATGTAAAACCCAGAATATACTAAACAATAATTTTACAGATAGTTCTCTATGGGTGTGAAATGTGGTCTCTTACCTTACATGACGAAAAGAAATTTAGGGTGTCGAAACAAGATGCTTAGGAAGATACTTGGTTCAAAAAGGGATGAGGCTACTGGGGAATGGAGGAGCTTATAATAATGTATAGTGATACCGGTTTTTGATGATGATGATGCGGATGTGGACCCGTGTATGCCCCCAACGGTTAGGCAGCAATTATATTGATTCCTGTTTTTATGATGATGACGCATGCATGCCTTACTGCACACTTGCACATGACTATGTGATCTGATTGTATGTGTATTTCTTAGTGTAGGATTACTTATTGGTCATTTGTTGAAATCAGTAGAAAATTAATGCTGTACACGATTTATTTTGTTAATTGCACCTTCAGTGTTGTAAATATGATATTTAAATGATACAGTTTTTGTTCATTTACGAACTGACGTGGATAGCCAGAGCTAGGGCTGTTACAGACTGAGATTTTCTCTATATTACTATACGCACAAGCTGCTTATATATGACATACCCCTTGCTTCTTGGACCCCTTGTCTTCAGTGTTAAAACTAACTAATAGAAGAACTCCTGGCAACCTGATGTTGTGAAGGCTAGCTTACTATTTGGTAAAGGTAGCCAGCTCATCACCTGATTTTCAAATAGAACGAAGGGGGTTTTTTTTAATAAAGAAAGTTTTAAAACGTATTATATTGAAATTACTTCTGAAAACTCTTGATCATCCATGGCTGAAGTGTTAAAAGGAAAATTTACATACAGTTCCTTAAATAAAAATACACTTTATTCATGACTTTAAATATATGAGAGGGGTCCAAAACAGTATCATTACAAATGATGAGCTACATACCCTGTACTAATTATATTGTTGGGATAGTCAAATCCATGTGCACCCATAAATGGGTTATAAGGGGATTTCCATTTCCTCTTCTCAATCTGCAATTTTAACTTTTCTTTTATTAATTTTTATGAAAAGCCAAATTGTGTATTTTGGATTTGGCTTCAATTTGTTAACAACAACTTTAAACCATAAATAACCGAGTTAACAAAGATGAAAATTATAAAATGTAGATTACCTCTCACTCCCTCTTCAACAGATTTATTTTCATTTTGTTAGGTTTAATCAAATTGTGAAAAATATAATGTTTTCTCTTTTCAATTGGTTCAGTTAGATAGGTACAATTAAATTTTATTTTTTGTTTGGTTAAATTGCCTCATAAAACTTATATAATTAACTCAGAATTATATTCGAATGCCCTAAGATTCTTTCCCACAAATGGGTGAAGGTAGGGCGGTTTTAGGGAGTTCAAACGCCGACACCCACCCTCGAAATTACAAAGATTTTAATATGAAGCTTAAAGTTGGCCTTGTATAAAACTTCAAATAACTTGTAGAATCACTCACTTTTCAAAACTTTTCCATAGAAGGTCCACTCCAATAGCTTATATTTGCATATAAATTCACTTTTTTTTTTACTCCAAACGAGGACCATTCTAACTAGCTTATAAAAGCATTCCATTTTCAAAAATGTGTTAGGGAAAGACCACTTTCAATAAGTTCTTAAAATATATATTATTTTACAAAAAAAATCCAGGTAGAGGACCATTCCAAATAGCTTCTAAGGGCATCAAATATTTAAAAATTTGCGGGTAGAAGACTACTTCAGATAGCTTCTAGTGGTATCTATTTTTTTTAAATCAGGTGAGAAACATACTATATAGCTTCTAGGGGCATCCAAATTTCAAAAAAAAAGTCTGGGTGAGGACCACTTCAAATAGATTATAGAGAATCTAATTAATATTTTTTAAAATATTGGTAAGCAAATCCTAAAAAGAATTTTAGAGGCATTCAATTTTCAAAAATTTACCGAAGGAAACTATACTAAATAGCCTCCAGGAGTATCCAAATTTCAAAGATTTAAGGGGTATCACTATTCTAAATACCTTCTAGGAGCACCCAATTTGCTAGCATTATTGGGGGAGAGAAGGGTAAAAGGACCATAACAACTTGTTACTTGCCCCGCTCTTCACCTCTCAAACAAAAAAATTAATAAATCTCCACTACTACTATATAAATCAACAATGTTCTTATTTTTAGGGTTCAATAATAAGTCTTAACATCATGTCATAAACTTACAATTAAAATAATTTAATTCACTATACGCTCATGCTTCCATTAGATTAAATTCCTGAAATTTTCTCGCTAGGGGTAGGGGGTGCCACACGCCCGGCCGGTAGATGGAGCCCCAATCCACCCCGATTTGTAAAACCCACATGAGCACCCTTGATCATGTCTCGTAGATT
This sequence comes from Timema bartmani, assembly GCA_902151455.1. NCBI lineage: Eukaryota > Metazoa > Arthropoda > Insecta > Phasmatodea > Timematidae > Timema > Timema bartmani. The sequence continues at coordinate 80,575 of CABFWB010001075.1, read as the reverse complement.
ATGGTGGGCAAAACATGCAACGCGCAGGGGAGAATCTAGAACCGTATTCGGCAAACCCAATAGGAAGAGACCATTGGGAAGACCTAGACGCAAATAGGAGGATAAAATTATAATTGACCTGAAAGATATACTATGTGACTGATGAGATGTATTGCACAGAACTATCGCAAGATAAGGAAAAGTGACGTAGGCCTACATTTGAAAGTGCAGTAATGCATTTTCCCGTTTCTAATATCATAAAGTAGGTACTGGTAAGTAATTTAATATAATGATAGAATACAATTTTTAATTACTTAATGTTGATCACTAAGACTAATTACAAAAATTCCAAAGATATAGGAGAAAATATAAACATGTTCGTTCATAATAATATTAAAACGCTAAAAGCTTTCTGCTTATCCTATCGATATTGTCTTTTTATACCTATAGAAATTTTGTTGTACATTAGGGAATGTTAACGTAAAATTTAGAGAAATTAAAAAAAATTATGTTGGCTAACCTTTTCCAAAAATGCTGAACTTTTTAAGTAAACGGCTAAGTCGTCCATTTTGTCTCTGACCACTAGATCGATTGGTTGAGTGCTAGCTAAAAAGAATCTGCTATCATCGACTTTCCTGATACAACGTTTAGTAATTTTTATTTAAATTTATTTTAGATCAATGATCAATTAGATACTTTTTATTGTTGTGGAAAGTAAACTTATTAAACATGTATGAAAATATTTCTTAAAATTGCTGGGTTTTACCGGCACTAAAGGTTTGTGTTCTAATTTTATCCTAAACTAATGTATTAGATTTTCATACTGCTTATTTAGAGCACTACAAATGTAGTGAGAAAAAAATAAAATTGCTATTTAATATAGTTTCATCGAATACTATTTTAAATATATATTATCAACTATCAAGTTTGCATAACTTTGTTGCCATATTTTTAGATTGATAACATGCATATTATGTTGAATTATTAGAATGCTTTTATTGTGATTTACTATTTTGTTCATTTTAATAATGAATATTACAATTTATTGCATAAAGGGTTAATAAAGATCCTGACACATTGCTACAGACTACCAATCACAGCTGAATAAATATGTGCTTGCATTGAATTAAAATAACAAATGGCAGTGAGAGAATCCGTCGCTATGGAAACATACAAAATGTAAAGATGGCTACACGTGTTGCTATTTCAGAAACTTTTTTTTTAATCTAAACACCCCGGGAAGACCGCCTTCTAAAAACCAAGTTCTCAGATATATTGACTTTGCTTTTGTAGTATCAACACCCCAATTATTAAAAATATTAAAAGTGCTGGTTTTGTTTAATCCAAAATACCAGTACATATGTTTTGCATTTCAGGTTATTTCAAACATTTATTTTAAGTTTGATAGGCCTAGTTAAAATTGAGCTATAAATATATTTTTTGTGATTGTACTTATCCTATATTTTAGTATATACTGGAAATTTTCTCAACAAAGTTGTTTTTGGTTTCTTTAATTCTTATATTATGATCAGTTGACTGCTCGATGCTCGCTCCTTACTGTAGACAATTTTCTTTCGAATTTATTGATTGAATGAAGTCTCTTACTATCTCATTGGTTGAAACGGTCACATGATTAAGAAGATTGACTCTTTAATCGCGAGTTAGAATCTCTTGTGGACCAGGAACACGGACCTACGGATATGAAGTCTTTATCTAGAAATTTAGATTTTATTGTTAAGGGGAGGTCTATGTTTAGTTAATTTGTAAATTTTGTTTTAATTTGCTAAACAAACTAGCCTGAATTTTTAATTTTTAAAAAATGGCTAATTAGGTTTTTTTATGCAGGGATCCCGATCAAAATTGTTTTCCACTTTCTTTTTATTCAAATGGGGGTACACTTGCTTTAAATATAACTTATACTTTAAGCTATTAGCATAATTAGTACACAAAGCGTATAACCCCAACGGGTAGTATGAAGCGGTGGCCTAAAAATACGGTTTCACATTCTTGCACATCCCTACTCTATTAGAGAAATTTTTATATATCCATATAACTTAAACAGATGGTATGCAGTGATAAAAAATGTGAGATTTAGTGAAATATAACTAATAAGTACAGGACTAAACACTGCCTAAAGGCCCTGACACAAGACTCCATAAACCGTAGTCCTAGTTCCTGGTCCTCAAGAAATTATATTTGAGATCATACAGTCCATACCTGTAATCAAGTGACTGTTCCAACCATTCGTCCAATTAGAATCTCTTGTGGACCAGGAACACGGACCTACGGATATGAAGTCTTTATCTAGAAATTTAGATTTTATTGTTAAGGGGAAGTCTATGCTTAGTTAATTTGTAAATTTTGTTTTAATTTGCTAAACAAACTAGCCTGAATTTTTAATTTTTTAAAAATGGCTAATTAGGTTTTTTTATGCAGGGATCCCGATCAAAATTGTTTTCCACTTTCCTTTCATTCAAATGGGGGTACACTTTCTTTAAATATAACTTATTCTTTAAGCTATTAGCATAATTAGTACACAAAGCGTATAACCCCAACGGGTAGTATGAAGCGGTGCCTAAAAATACGGTTTCACATTCTTGCACATCCCTACTCTATTAGAGAAATTTTTATATATCCATATAACTTAAACAGGTGGTATGCAGTGATAAAAAATGTGAGATTTAGTGAAATATAACTAATAAGTACAGGACTAAACACTGGCTAAGGGCCCTGACACAAGACTCCATAAACCGTAGTCCTGGTCCTCAAGAAATTATATTTGAGATCATACAGTCCATACCTGTAATCAAGTGACTGTTCCAACCATTCGTCCAATCGAAAACTCCGTAAGAAAATTGTCTACAGCAAGGAGCGAGCGCCAATTAGTCGGTTGATCGATAAAATAAAAAAATTGTTGAGAAAACTTCCAGGATATACTTAAAATGTAGTACAATCACAAACAAATTTAGGCTATAACATGGTTTTAACTATCAAACTTAAAATAAATTAGCTGGAAAATGCAAAACAAATATAGTATTAATCTTCTGAATGTAAATAAAGCAAGATTATTTTTGTGCTTCCTTTATGTTTATATGGGTTTGGATCTTCAACAAGAATATAACTAATCACAAAATAAAATCTAACTATAAACAATTGATTTTGATGTTTTAAGATGGATTCCAACTCGCATGCCCGTATTTACTCAACTGTGATTGGTGGTCTCTATAAACTGGTCCTTAAAAAGTTAAAGTGAATAACTTATACGGACAAGGACTCGGCCAGAATAATCTTGTACTATAGCATTGCTTTTTTACGGACCGCGAACCCATGTATACAGAGTCTGTGTCGGGGCCTTAATGGGGAACGGCAGAGCACTTTGGAAGGTTTTGACGCCAAATTCGAAATATTGTGTTTGTCCAGTGTGTTATCTGGTGGTAAACTGATTAAAATGCTGAAATTCATAAATATTTTATTAAAATAGATTCTTCAAACGAAAAAAACCCGTACTAGTGGGGATATTTTACTGTAGTTATATATTTTTAATCTTTTTTTTTATTTTCGTATAGAACAAACTTCGAAATTCAGAGGTGGGGACAGTATGCGAGGTGATAAAAGGGTCTTTTAATAATTATTTGGTCTAATTTATTTTTAACATTAACATATAAGTTAAATGTTTCTATAAAGTTTTATATACTTTATACTACTAAAAGAACATTTATTGCTTGTTTTAAAATAACAATATTTATTTAGGCAGGAGACAATTATCCCTTAATTTGAAAGAAAAGATATTACAAAAGAAGAGACCTTAGGAGTAGAAAGGGAATAAAAAAAGGCTTTTGTAATGAAAAGAAAAAGTGCAGCAGACAAACTGCTTACATTACATTATGGGCTGAAAAGAAATACTTTGAAGAATTGGTAGTTTCAATTAACTGTAAAAGAAAGCTTTATATATGTAATATTGAAGGTACATATTAGAAAGAAATGATTATGAGGATTGGTGTAAAGGTACTGTTTCTGTATTTTGACTATAAATAAAAATTAGCCATACCCCATCTAAGGTAATTCCGGGATCAAAATCAACTTAACGTAAAGTTAACTTAACTTATGTGTGATCACAATTCACGTAGCTTAATGTAACAACTTTAACCAAACATCTCCATTCTAGAGTATGTGTTTTGATCTGTGTTATGTACTATTTGCATTAGTGTATCTGATCTGTGAATGTTTACAGTTTTCAATCATGATTATGATTATGTTTATTTATATTTTAATAACAAGGATCTTATTTTGAAAGCAAAACACTATACCATTTTATATAATAAAAGCTTTGTGGTTTTAACTTCTTTACAATATTTGAATTAAGTCTGTTCTAAAATGTTCTATAATGATACAATACTAGTGCTTATTTAAATTAAATGGCCAATCACTAGAACTAAAGCTAAAAAGTAAACCTTGATCTTATAACCAACAAATGAATTACTAAATAGCCCTTCGACTGATATACTTTAACAGTTTCAGAATGTGTGTGTATATAAAAATACTATTACTTTAATTTGGCAATTTTAATAAATAATGTTTGTAATACATATGGCTGAACACCTTGCAGGTGGTGAGCGTTTAACTCCGTCAACATGCACCTGTACAACCTGACCTTGCAGCGAGCCACAGGCATCACTCATGCTGTCCATGGCAACTTCTCAGGCAGCAAGATGCAGGAGATCCTCGTGTCTCGTGGCAAGTCCCTGGAGCTGCTCAGGCCTGACCCGAATACCGGCAAGGTCCACACCTTGTACACGGTGGAGGTGTTTGGCATCGTCCGCTCACTCATGGCCTTCAGGCTCACCGGAGGGACCAAAGGTTACTATCGAAGTTACTTTAACTCTTCACTTTGTTCCTATCAGACAGCATAGACACTACATTACACTTGATTGGTTTGATTGGCTTTGATGTGAATATTGTAGCTCAAGTTCTGTACAGTTTTAATTTATTATTATCACTTAAGTTAATTTAAAGATTTTGTCTTGAATACTAAATTTATGAACATTTGACAGACTTTTTTCTATTAATTATTAATAAAAAGTCTTAGCTTAACCTACATAATTTTATATATATGACCTCTTAACATATAACAGGGTAAAGTGTCAGCTGCATTTCACACAACTAGATGTATGAATATATGAAAGTAGATCCAGTAACTTGGATAATTTCCTTCCAATGGAAGCCTTGCACTAGGTATCTCCTGTCTGTGGTACACTCCTCTAGCAGGTTGTCTTTAGTGCTATATTAACAGGAGACTCCGCATCGTTGGAACTTGATTTCTTCTTGCTCTTGTTCCTGGTATACATCTCCAACAAAATTAACTCTCTGTTTAAATTTCTAAATTCTATTTTTTTATCCCTACCCAGTGATGTGGATCAGGTAAATACCCGGCGGGTAGGGTAATATAAATGGGTATTTACCTATTTCTTAAATACTCACCGGGTAGGGTAAATATAAATGGGTATTTACCTATTTCTTAAATACCCACCCAAAAATGGATATTTTCTTAAAATATATTACATAACTTTAAAATCAAATTTAAAATTATTTCTAAACATTTGATGTTGAGATTGGTGAATGATATGAGTGTTGTGAGAATAGTTATTGATAATAAACTAGAAGCGCTGACTCAAAAAGTGTAACAGTACCTCAAAAGTCCTGTGCTAATTGTAATACTATGAGCCACGATGAGCGCTATTTGTAACAATACTCCTTCGTTGAGTGCTATTTGTAACAATACTCCTTCGTTGAGTGCTACGATCTTCTAAATACTAATAGCTTTTCCATATGATGATTCAGTTGTGTAGATAGTTTATTTCCACAAATTTTAAATTACAGTTGAACCAGTTTTGTCAAACATGTAAACAATATACATACTATACATTAAATATACACAGTATGCACATATATTCGTACATAGTGTTACAATCATTCGAAACACGTCTACTCGATTTGACGTTTAAACAAAGAACTCCTTTACAAAAACTAGCGTCTTGCTAAGCTTGGGTCTGTCAACCCCGCAGCTATTTAACTGAACCCAGATCACTACTTAATTTCTTTCCATCGTTGAGCGTGAAAACTAAAAATAGACACGGCTTTACTCTGCACCTGTTCTTAAATAATGTGTAATACAACCCGGAAATAAACCATGCTTCTAACACGTGCAGCTAAACAAAAGAAAAATAGAAACATCACTGTCGTTTAGAAAGGATGAGTTTAATTTAAATTAACTGAAAAGAAGACATGTTTACTTTTAAAATATTATTTTAAATATTAATAGAGACAGAAAAATCAATATCATTACAAAAGGTGTCAGCAGTCCTGAACGAGGAACCATGCCAGTGGCCCAGTTAAAAAAAAGGGTGTTCTTGTAGTCCTTGGGGCTGACTATGAGAGGTCGTTAGCTGGGAGGTCACGAGGCCATGCGGTTTAAGTCGGTAGGGCTGCCGCTCAAGCCCAGGGAACCAGGTTCGACGACCATGCAGGGACTGCCTGGCAGTCAGACAGGCCATAGATAAACCTCATAACACCTCGTTCACTCACTCGCTTCTCTGTATTCACTAAGTTAATTTTAAGTTCGCTTTTAACATCACATTTGTATTAGAATAATATAATAAACCTTTAAAACCAAATCTAACAGCAATCACAAACTCACACAATTAATCATATCATCCCCCTCCCTTATCCTCAGCCAAAGACATCCTGACAGTTCTCCAGGCCCGCACAATTAGTTTTATATGTAATAATGTTATTCACTCATTTAGGGGGCCGGCAGCCTGATTTATGCAAAACTATTTTTACTTAGAATAAAGGTGTTTTTTTGATCAGGTGTAATTGTTTTCCTACCTCATTAGATAATTGTATACATTTAGGAGATATCCATGCTAGATAAAAAGTAATTGTTTTTTTTTACTTGTAGGCCTATTCCAGTACTGGTATTTCCTTAAATCGTGTGAATGGGCCTAGGTTGAGAAACTATTCTACTAACCATCTTGAAATAATAACCTTTTTAAAATTATGGGCTAAATTCTTTTTTTATTTCAATCTCTTTCATACAACTCAATTTAGTCATCATAATGTCATGAATTAACATTTTATGGGTAAATAAACAGTTAAATCTAAAGCCAAACTAAAAATACTCAATAAAATACGCATTTTGGGTAAATACTTGCTTGAAAAAATATTTTAATTTAGTTATTTATAATACAACTTTATGCACTAAAATAATTTTGTAATTTCATTACTTTACAATTCTTTCTAATACCTATATTATCATAATTAAATAGCCTATGCTTACTATTGTGTTTTAAAAATTGATCATTACATACAAGTGAAAGCTCGAAAATGACGAGCCTACAAAAATCTCTATCTGAAAGGATGAGCTCGGCTCGAAATCCGAGTACTCGCAGAGCCCTACAATTTATGCTACTTTATGGGTGGAAAATATATTAACTCCCAATTAAACCTTATATTTATTATCAAAGAGTATTAAAAATGTTGTTTTCACTTGGCTTGGTTAGGAAATTTATTAGGGCAGTTATTTGCATATTTCTAATTTTCTTTTTTTAATTTCTCAAATTTTTGGGAACCATTTTATATGGTTGAGATGAGATTAAGATATTTTTTTTCCTTGTCTCGATCTCCAATTTTTGATTTTGGCATATCCCTACCAAGGTTTTAAGAATATAAGGTTGGCTCGTTCCCTTGACTGGTTTGCAGTCAGCTTTTCCTGAGCATGCATTGCTGCTGTGGTGTCAGCTCGTGACCTCCACGTGGTCTTGCGGTGTCAACTCTTTTTCAGTTATTTGTCAAGTATGCTACCAAATTGATTGCATAGTAAATGTTTGTGTGTTTATTTTAACCTTACCGATTTATGTGTGAGCCATGAAGTGTTACAGAAAGTATTGTAGCGCTACTAGAAATCTTCTATAGTTATTCAGAGAACGGAAACCCAAACCTAAATGACGAAACCACTCAAACCAATGGGAATAAGACTGTAATGATTACAAAATATCTTGAATTACAAAAGGAAATCAAAATATTGAAATCCAAACTAGTGAAACAATAAAGTGCGTTTAAACGAAAATATTTGGAAATTTGTAGGCTCAGGAGCAAACTTATTTCTCTGAAAAAGAACAAAAGTTTCGAATTAACTTATATGAAGAATCAAAATTCGAGGAAAACTACGTACTGTTTTTACAAGTAATCAGTTGGATTTATTGCTTTGTAATAAACAAAAAGTTCATCGGACAAAATGAAGAAATTGTAGTTGCCTTGACTATGATATTTAGGTAAATGAACATATGTGTATTTACTAGAGAGGGGTCACTCGAATCCACCAAATCCTGACAGGTATTAGAGATTCGAGGATTCGGTGTTTGAATCTTTCACCTCTTAAACCATGCTTAATATTTTGATTTCAAAAATTACTTAGGCCTCTTGTTAAGCACAACTTAACCCGTAATCATTATTTTGTCGGACATAAGAGATAAGCATGAATAAAAACTTTTTTTTATAATAATAATTGTAAGGTGTATACAATCTACTAATGTGCCTGATATCCTACCCTCCAACCTCTATGGTAAACTTGGACTCAACTTTTACAGTGCATGCTCACTTCTGAAACTTTAATCTCACGAATAATCTGGCAAATATTTAATGAACAAATTAAAACTCTTCAAACACTAAAAATCAAAACTAGGATTACAAATAAACTTTAAATAAAATAAATTACGGCTCTTTTTTTCTAACAGAAATTCTAACACATTGCACAAGATACAAAGTCAGCTGCCATGATGTATATTACTCGCCAGAGTTATTAAACATGACTCTTAAATTTTACTACCCAACTAGTTTTAATTATCTACAACTATGCAAAGAACTCCAATTTATCACATACGATTCTTAAATTAGATATTTTGTTGGGTTTCATGAAAAATAAATATTGTCAACTGTTTAAACACCGGTAAAACTTTATTTAGGCCTACCAGCCTACGAATATATATCGATTATTGGTTTGGAATCAATTCAGGTAATCTTATCAATTAGTAAGCGCAATTGAGTTATAAGAATCAAATAACAACTTGCTAATTTATAATTTGTTTTTTTTAATTGATTTTAACTAAGAGTTTATTATTAGAAAAAAATATGTTATTGAAGTAATTGTAAAAATATTCAAACGCAGTCTTGCCTAATAAAATAGGAATGAACATATTGCAAGAGTCGTAAATATGTTAGTGTTTTAAATAGAATATATTCTTAGAAATCGTTATGCAAGAATCAAATACATATTTTTTTAACGCGAAGATAGAGCTAATAGATATAAAAGAAAATAATAAAATCTACTTAGGCATTATTGAGCTCACTATTTTCAATGTGTCTAATTGTTAAGCATGTTGTTTTAGTTTCTTTTTAAAATCTGTTTGTATTTTTATTTTTGCTTATTAAAATAAATTATAATCCTTCAATGATGATTAAAGTTGATCAAAAGGTAACTAGGGCTAATCTGTTTATTTCACGTGCGGTTTAAGAAACTTAACTCATTTCATCAACACTTTTAAAAATAACAAGACACTCAAATTTATATTGATTTGATTTTTAAACAATAATATGAGTTAAGATTGTTTAATTTGGCTTGATTATAACCAGAGCCCTGCTTTTATGGTGAATAAAAAAGCCCAATTTCGTTTTCAAGTTTCCCAAAAGCGGTGAATTACAAAAATCCTATTTTTGTGACGAAATTATCGAATTAAGACAAAAGCGTTAAAAAAGTGGTTTTTACTAAACTTTCGTGATTAAGGTGACTTTGTTGGGTTAAAACTAGACTTCCAGGACAATGTTTGAAACAGGTAAACTAAACATATTAAAGTGAAAAACAAAAATTACATTTTGCTTGGACAAAATGGTAAAAAACACTAGTCCGCAAAAAAATGCGCTGTCAAATTATTAAAAAAGTAAGATTTAGCGGCAGCTGGTCCGGGAAAAGTATGTACAAGTATCAAAGACAAAATATGACACAAAAATCATCTTGTTACTTCACAAAAATTTTGACTATGTTTTTAAATCTCAATTTAGGCTAGAAAAATTCAAAATAACTACTCAACATCACCAAACTTCAACATGCCGAATGCAACATGACTAAATCGCTATTATCGCGGACATCGTTTAAAATTGCGAATATCGCGCTAAAACGCCGATTTCGTGAATTATCGCACAATTCTGAGCATATATTTACAATCAGGGTAACCTGAAATGTGAACAACTGAAAGAAAAAATTCCATATCTAGCACTCGCGAATTATCCCGATCTCCACAAACGCAGGGCTCTGATTATAACCAATATTTCGCTGGGGTGGTTGGGGTTGATTACAATTGAAAGCATGATCGAAATAAATTCTTAATTTACAGCTTAGGCCTATATTGTAGTTCTATTTGTAAATCATTAAAATTTCTAACAATTTGCTAGGATTTGGATTCGAGAAATAGTGGATTCGACCCACCTCTTAGTATTTACAACAGCAAAAATGTCATTATCCACCACCAGGTTTGTTGGTTCTAAAAAAATGAGCCTCTACCCTTGGTATCCATCAAGGATTTCTAGAAGACGTGATGTGCATACTGAAGATAACCAGGGAAAATAAAGAAACTCATGAAAAAGTTTCAGTTCTTTGATTTGATGAAATTAATATAAATAAGGAGTTTAAACCAAATATGAAACAATAATAATTCAGTAAATAACAATATGATTCAAACTTTTTTTTTTGCTGTCATTCTCATTTTTTCCATTCCTAGTAGCCGAGAATTAATACAAATAAAAACACATGTTTATTTAAATATAAAAAGGGGAAAGCGTGTTAGAAGGTTGTGACATAATGTTGAGTCGGGAATTTCAAGAAATAATCGGGAAAGTCATGAATTAAATTGCTCAAGTTGAGTAGACACTATGGAGTATGATCCAAGGTTCGATCAAATTTTAGCTCACCACTAAAAATGCAAGTAATAATGTTTTCTAACTGGATGCACCACATATTTATGGACTTAGGCTTCAAAATCACATCTGAAATATTGAATACTGCTGTTATAAAACTTCATTTATGGCAACACAAAAGTTCAAAATACTTTGTAATAGGCAAGTCTGAATGTTATTAACACACTAAATTATAATTTTATTTGAGGTAATGAAATATATAATAACAAGAACCCATGTACTAAATAAATGAAAATAATTGTTTTATCTAGTATGAGTGGTAATGTGAGTAGGAAAAATAGCCTAGAGTAGCCGCAGACATACTATGCTGTTAGATCTCGATGCTCAGAATTGAGTTATCGTACACTGCTGACTTAATAATATTATTTCTGGAAAACCAATCTTCGTATGAAAAAAAGTTATTAAAACTAACTCAAGACTATTATCTAAAACTTTCCCACTGACGAAAACTTCCTGGCTGAAAAATATTAAAAAAATCCTCGCATAGTACTTTTCTCAGGTCGTAGAGTTTCATTGTATTGTTTTTAACGTATAAATGATATTGCATTAATAAAATAAAAAATGTACTGTTGTAATCGTCATATTGTGCTGAATAAGTACATATAAAAAACACTATTTGAGGTATTCCACAGCCATGAAGGTGATGTATTTAAACACGGTACACTAAGAAGATTATACGGTTGTGTGCAGTGGAGTGGCTCTGGTCACGAAGTGATGTCATCAGCTCCTGCTAAGTGTACCATAAAACTGGCTGAACTTGACAAACTTAAACTCTAGAAACCTTGCATCCCTACTATTTAGTTTAATCCTAATAAATAGAGTTATCCGATTATTTTGGATTTTTTAAAAATTAATATTAATTTGTAAATGTGTATACCACCTCAGAATAGCACTTATTGGAGAATTTTAGCTGTCAATATTTTTATTGGCAAAGATTCGTAATTGTTGAAGTAAAATTTTTTATATTTAAAGGTGTAGCTGATATTTGTTTCAAAGCTAAGTCGAAGTTTTGAAGCCTTGCACAACCATATTGGCTATCTGTATATAGCCCAAACGAGTAAAGGTGTCTTTTAACGGGTCTTTCATTTCATAATTGGGTTTGTTATAGATTACATTGTGGTGGGTTCAGACTCTGGTAGGATCGTGATCTTGGAATACATCCCGGCCAAGAATGTTTTGGAAAAGGTCCATCAAGAAACGTTTGGAAAGAGCGGATGTCGCAGAATAGTGCCAGGACAACACTTGGCTATCGACCCAAAGGGTAGAGCTGTCATGATAGGTACGTTTTGTGGAGATTTCCATTAGTTAAAAGGGCTGCCCATAAACTACCTATGTATACTAAGGCCAGGCTAAGCAAGGGGGAGAGTTGAGTTAAAAAAGTGACATCACATTAGAATTAAGTGTTTTTATTTTGAAATTGACCCAACTGCATGCATGTACAAACAAATGATCTACGAACTTGGAAAACACGTTTCAATAAAAGGGTTATAATATATGCCTACAGTTAAAAAAAACCACTTTAAATAGGGGGGAACTTTAATGATATTGTAATGCAAGACTAAAGAGGCTAGCAAAATTTTAAAAAGGGGGCAGGGGGTAAAAAAAAAGTGATGTAGCTAATGGATAGTCACCAACTTATAAACAATCTAATTTTGAGTTTCCACTACACTAAAGACTTGTATTTCATATTATACATTTTAACTTTGGGGGATTGTGACATTTTAAAAAGACAAGGGGTTTTCTAAACTTAAATATCATATTGGAAATCATTTCTGTGCTGTTAAATCACTGTAAGATAAGTTCTTGGAAAAAAAATAAAGTTTAGAGTCTATGTTTTTAACCATAATATATTAAAAAATTATTTTTGGAGCAATTTTTCCACAAATGGGGGTCTGTTTCTCTAGTAGATTGGGATCAGCCAAACAGTTAATTTGGTCTAAGGAGCAAATTTGATCATTCCAATTGGGTCTCAACATGTTAGTTTGATTCTCATTTTTTTTAATACAAGTTAATATATTTAGTTGGGCGATAGTTACAAAGCAAAGTTAGGTTGCTAATTACAGTGTTGTGTGTGTAGGGGCTATAGAGAAGCAGAAGTTGGTGTACATCATGAACAGGGACGCAGAAGCCCGTCTCACCATTTCCTCCCCTCTGGAAGCCCACAAGAGTAACACCCTTGTTTATCACACTGTGGGGGTCGATGTGGGCTTTGAGAATCCCATGTTTGCCTGTCTTGAAATTGACTATGAAGTGAGCAATTCATTAAAAACTTTGGGAATCTACATCCTTATAGTTTCTGTATTAATACATACTCATATATCATATCTCTATAAGGAAAATCTCTTTTCGCTTTATGAGGTAATTGTATTATATTTGGAAGAAGGTACAGGGAAGGTGGATAAAAACATAGACAAACACAATATGGCTTTTACAAAGCTGCCAATGTAAAGTGTGAACTGTGTTCTTTTCATTGTAAAAGCCATATTGTGTTCGTCCCTTTTTATGTTTCTATCCACCCTTCCTATACCTTCTTCCAAATATAATACTCATATATAAGTAGTTCCTGTTCGACACCTTAGCTCAGTCGGTAGCGTGGCTATCTACTGAGCTAAGTGTCCTGGGTTCAATTCCTGGCATGGCCAAAAAATGTATCATTGATGAAATGTTGCTTTACCCTATCACAATGATGAATTAACGGCTGAGGATTAGATATTATGTGTATCCTAGTCTTAAGTTAGTTTATAAGGCATAATAAGCTATGACAGGCCTAGCAAGCCGGTAGTGGAAAATATATGGCTTGAATAAAAAACTGCCATGGGCTGGAAACAGTAATGGATGTAAAGTAAATATCGTTAGTTCCTATCGAATGTAGGATAAGAAAAACATTGCTTGAGTTTTTTTCTTTGAATTCAAAATGTAGAATGAGGAAATACCATAGGGTGTGTTTTCCTTTTCAAACTTAGGCTTTAATAATTTGAAATATTACCAAAGTTTGAGTTGAGTATATAAAAATGTTTAATGTTAGGGGAGGGGGGAGGGAATTACATAACTATATAATTAACAAAATAATATATCATAAAGATAATTTAATTATGTCACTTAAATTAACAGCACAATGTTTTTAACATGAATTCTAATTCTCTCATTGAATAATTTTATTAGAGAAGCTTCAACGTCATTGTCAAATCCAGGATTTTGGAGTTCAAATCAGTCAGAAAGCAATTTAAAAAAATTTAATACTTCCATCTCCCCCTGTGTATATGACTTTTTACTATACTGACTTATCATTATAATTGCGGTCTGTAAGGGGCAGTACAATAGAGGGAGATGGAGGCATTTTANTGACAGTGGCAGATATCAGCTGTTGGCGTAGTGATATTTTAGGGACTATTTTCTAGTTACTTTTTGAGCTGTCATCCAAGTAAACTTAGCTCGTGAATGGCGTATACCATTAAAAAGTGATTTTTTTTAAAGGTAACTTAATCATCTTCGGGGCAAAAATTCAAAATTCTGGCTTTGAAAAAACAAAAGCTTTTCCAGTTAAAATGTTCGTAATCAAAATAACCTATACCTCAGTTTTATCTTCTGTGGTGCTGACTGACAGCTCACAGCTGACTGCTTTGTAAAGCTACCAGACAAAATTATGTATCCCTACGCCAAACCATATGATCTACAAAAAAACATGTCTTTAGCAGTTATCACTTCTTACAGTCAAAATTTAGGTATACCTCAGTTTTAGCTTCTGTGGTGCTGACTGACAGCTCACAGCTGACTTCTGTCGGCTTTGAAAAGCTACCAGACCAAATTATATATCCCTACGCCGACCCATATGATCTGCAAAAAACATGTCTTTAGCAATTGTCACTTCTGACAGTCAAAATTTAGGTATATACCTAACTGTTGACTGTCACAAGTCAGCTGTGAGCTGTCAGTCAGCACCAAATAAGCTGTAACCTGGGTGTATTATCCCGTATCCAAGCCGACCACAAATTTAAGATGACCCCAAGTTTTTCAATTGGATAGATCTTTTTAGGTATATACCTAACTGTTGACTGTCAGAAGTCAGCTGTGAACTGTCAGTCAGCACCAAATAAGCTGTAACCTGGGTGTATTATCCCGAATCCAAGCCGACCACGAATTTAAGATGACCCCAAGTTTTTCAATTGGATAGATCTTTTAAAGGTGGTATTTATTTTATCTTGAATGAAGAAAATAATAATTATGGTGGACTTATTTATAATTCTAAATAAATGTTTTTTTATTTATAAAACAAAACACCTATGTTGACTTTAAAAACAGACTGATTAGGGTATCAGAATTGCTAAGGATTTTTATTTTTGTCGCAAATATTGCTTTTGCATAAGAAGGCACTAACTTTGAAAAAGTTTAAGAAAAAACGAGAAGTTAATTTTTATCATACTCATATTATTGTTTAAAAATCAAATCAATCAAAATTTGAGTGTCTTTTGTTTTATTTATTTTGAGTTTATTTGTAGTTCTAGTTTTGATGTTCAGTTTTTGAATAGTTTTGATGTGTTCATTAAAATATTTACAAAAATTTTTGTGAGGTGAAAGTTTTGGTGAGCATGTGCCGAAACGAT
>CABFWB010001075.1:51099-64885 GCA_902151455.1 Timema bartmani | reverse complement strand
TGTTAGGCACCTAACATTTTTTTTAAATAATGATTTTATTCATGCTAATTTCTTTTGTACGACAAAATAAAGATTACAGATTAAGTTGTGATTTTTCAGTTGGCCTAACTAAGTAATTTTTGAACTAAAAATATTATGCTTTGTTTATGAGAAAGATTCGACCATCGAATCCAGTAAAACACTGAATCCTCGAATACTTGTAAGAATTCGGTGAATTCGAAGATTCGGGTGGCCCATCTCTAATAAATATACAACAAACTGTTGCTTGTATAAGAAAAATATGAAACACATCACATGTTGCAAAAAATATAACCGATAAACAAGTCTGCTGTGGACTACCATAACCGTCAGCCACCATGACAAGACAAGCGTAAAAAAATTCATAGTTAGACAAGCATCTTTATTCTTATTTCAAAGCCGATGATCTAGGAACATATAATCATATTATAATAATTTACTTGATATTATTCATAAGTGAGATATTTTGTGGAGTTTCACGAATTAAAACTAAAGTTTGGCATCGCTAAAATTGTCTAGAAAACTCTACAGATGATTGTTTAAAATCGATTTGTGTTTTCTCATCACGTCTTACTTGACAAGCGCTAGCTATGTATGCAAAGTTTAAAAATTTAAATAGGTAAGATATGATAATTCATTATTTGTTTTTAAATCCATTTTGATTATTGTGGTTGTATTGTAGTCAAGTCATTGGAAAATTAATCAAAAACAGCACAACTAAATAAAATTCGATTATGCCCATCACTATCCTCAACCCATTTGAGGAGTTAACCCTGTTGAAAACTAAAGTGATATTGAGATTTTTAATGTACAGTAATGTAATACTATTGATCATTGCCATACCAATAGATATAAACTAAAAATCCATGAAAATAAACGAATATTCTGTGATCTGTGTTATACCTTTAAAATCTTCGAAAATGGATAAACTCTGTAAAAAAAAGGCAGCCTTGTATTTATATTAAATAAAGGTGTAAAATGATACCTTTTAATGTAGGCCTAACTGAATACTTAGTCTGAGATTTCAAGACAACCCCTAGTTTTAGAAGCTACAAATTATGAATACAGTATTTCACACTTTTGAGTTGATTTTTGTATTATGTGTTGGTATGTAGATGGCAAATTAATATTTTCATTGAAAAAATAAGGAATTGAATAATATTTAGCATTGTGGCGGTCTATAAACTATACACATATCCGGAGGCATGGGGGTGAGAAGTGTTTCAATAACAGTTGTGTAGCATATACATTTAAAATATTATTTAAATAAGGGGGAGGGGTTGCATGTTGGTGTGTGTTATGCCATATTGACTCAAAAATAAGCCACTCCTGATTATAGGCTGCACGCTAAAATTATAATTACTTTGAAAGGGTAAATATATTCATATCTGAAAATGGATCTTTTTAGCTTTTTAATGTCTATATTATTTACATAGTTAATTACCAAGATTATATATATCTGGTTATAACAAAGTCTGTCATTCCCCAAGAGATACTTTTTTAATTATGATCTACAACGGGTAATCTTTTAATACAGACACCAATTTCATTTTGACCTCATAAGTAAGGCAAGAAGGCTATTGAAATGCGCCTTTTCTTCAGCCGTAGATATAATTGTGGCTATTGTTTTTTCATATTAGTCATATTTTGTATAGTAAAAAAGTAATGAAAGTATTTATTCACTTAACCAACAGACTGCCACAAAAAGTAAAATTATTTCTTTAGAGTATTTTAGCTTTTTCTTTCTAAGTCAATATGGCAATATTAGAGGAAGGGGCTTACAAAGTTGTGAAGGGAGGTGGTTAAAAAATAGTGGGACTTAGTTTATGAACATCCCCTTATATAATTGGCTATATGCATATTTTTGCTCTAGTAAGGTAAATAAATCTCCATTGTTGCGCCTCCTAACCACAATCCCACTCACATTTTCCAAGTGTGTGGTCCACACGAGGTGCGCATATAATCACTACGCCACCTTGTCGCCTTTGCACAAGACATCATTCTTGATCGAAGTGAACCAAGGTTTGGTACAAACAAAACAAGCTCATTGACTTGTATTAAGGTTAAGGTTTTTTTTGTGCATAATTTAAAATCACAACTATCCGGAATACACTTAACCCTTTTGCTGCGTTAATCGGATATATCCGATCTCGGCATTATGGCTATTGACTGCGGAAATTGAATTTAACCCATGACGTGAAAACTTTATCTACCTTTGCTGCGACAGTGGGAAATAGCCACAAGTGTGTTAGAACGCTATCTTTTTCATACTAGCACACCTGTGCGCCTCTTGACATTCTGAGTTAGTTTTGAGAACTTTCAATTACCAGCTGCAAAATCATAACAATAGTAGCGCTTGTTTACTTCTGCGTTTCAATACTTGTGGCACATGTGCAATATTTATGTGGCAGAAAACATTGTTGGGGGATTTATTAGTGTAGTATTAATTTCAAAAGTTTTTTATACTACATAAGGATTGGGTTGACACTATTGTGGGCTGCTAGTAAAATAAAGAATCGTTCTGATAGCAGAATAACATTGCATTTGGGTAATATATGACATAAAATTTTATCGATATAAAATATATATTGTGCGTGGTGCTAAATTTCATATTTAAAGTGCCTTACTAGTTGAAAATCAAATTATTTGATCATCATGCAAATTTTCAGATTTTGAATTTTTGACTGAAGTTAGCTTTTCTGAAGGTAAGAAGTAGAATTAAAAACTCAGCAATATGATTAAGACTTAAGCTGAGCTAATTACTCCTAACAACTTTAAGATAAAAAAAATTAATGATAATTTGCAGGCATTTACCTCTACTAAAATATTCGCATCTTGTTCCTTGTACTGTAAATACAGTATTTCCAAGACTCATTTCCCATGTCAAATTTTTTACATTTCGAAAGGGGTGAAGTTATGGATATTGCTGATGAATCAGATCAGCCTCAGACACATTTCTTATGTTATGTATATTGCTGATGAATCAGATCAGCCTCAGACACATTTCTTATGTTATGTATATGAACTTGTTTTTAACTCACTTTGATTAAAAGTTCAGCCTTTAAACACAGCAACACACTAGTATAATGTATATTAAATATTTACTTTAATTCGTGTAAATGCATTATTTGCTCTGTCCCCAGGAAGCGGACACAGACCCCTCAGGTGAGGCAGCGCACAAGACTCAACAGACGCTCACTTTCTATGAGCTTGACTTGGGACTAAACCACGTGGTGCGCAAATATAGCGAGCCCCTCGAGGAGCACGCAAACTTTCTGGTGTCTGTTCCTGGAGGTAATGATGGACCCAGTGGGGTCCTCATCTGCTCGGAGAACTATCTCACTTACAAGAACCTGGGGGACCAACACGACATTCGCTGCCCCATACCACGTCGCAGGGTAGGTTTTGTGAGGCTTGATATCTTAAAAACCCGATCCACTCTGATATACTTTTAACACCGTAAAATCTCTTCAGAGTTTGAATGCTATTATGTGGATAGTTCAAATGGGTAGTAATACATGATAAAAAAAAATACACCAATGGTGTGTAGTAATTTTTGTTTTAGACAGATAATCTCACTTTTGGTAAAAGAAAGCTAAATTTATTAAATTTTGATCAACGATATTATTTAACAAAAAAAAGATTCCCTAAGTGTTCTTATAGGTACTTAAATAACATAAATTTGTTGAACTAATATTGATATTTTTATACTTTTTTCAACTGTGTATCTTCTAACTATTTCTGTAACTATTGTAGAACGACCTTGATGATCCCGAACGAGGAATGATCTTTGTGTGCTCTGCAACCCACAAGACCAAGTCAATGTTCTTCTTCCTAGCACAGACAGAACAAGGAGACATCTTCAAAATAACGCTAGAGACCGACGAAGACATGGTCACTGAAATTAAGCTCAAATACTTTGATACTGTCCCTGTGGCTGCGGCGATGTGTGTGCTCAAGACTGGCTTCCTCTTTGTCGCAGCAGAGTTTGGGAACCAGTAAGTGACTTGTTTATATTAGTATTAATCTAGGGCCGTACCAAATCGTCATGAACAGCTTCCAACCACTGAACGAGTCTGTTTGGAACAAAAGCCTTTCCAGTCTATTTTTTCTCCCCACCACCACCATTGACCAAATCTTCCCTCTCCTCCACACCTCGCCTGCCTTCGGCCACTTATCCCTAAGTCTTCCTCTTGGTCTCCTACCCCTCTCCTTCCTTTCACTTCAGTCAGTTGTGCCTTCTCTAGTCTGCCTTGCACTGGCTGCTTAACTATCCCTCTCATTCTTTCCATTCTTGTCACTCTCCTATATTACTTAGTTTTTTTCTCCCAAATTCAAATAGAATGTAATCCATAAAACATTCCCAAAGTTGTTTTTTTTCCATTGGTAATACTTTTTAAAAACCTGTGTTGATTTACTTAAATTTAAATCTAAGCACTCTTTAACAACTACAAATTAATTTTTGCCTGTCGAAAAATTGTTAATGTAGGTGTAGTAGTTATACTTGAAAAGTTAACTCTGTACAAAATCTCCTTAAATAGTTTTGAAATGTGGAAGACATTTAAAGAAAATAATCAAACTTTGATTCAGCTTCTGTAATATTTCGTACCTTTGATTCGGTTTCTCTTTTGATTGTAAGAGTTTGCACATCTCTAATATTGGGAACCATAGTGGCATGATTATACATATTCCGTGTTTCACCTGACTGCTGTGATTATAACGTTTCCATCTGACCACAAACATTTCCCACAACTGTCATCTAACATGAGCCTGTATGTTTGTGTGTTTAGTAGTAACTAAGTGTATTTCTCTCCCTCCCAGCTACCTGTACCAGATAGCTCATCTAGGTGATGACGATGATGAGCCAGAGTTCAGCTCGGCCATGCCCTTGGAGGAGGGAGACACTTTCTTTTTTGCACCAAGACCCCTCCGCAATTTGGTGTTAGTAGATGAGCTGGACTCTCTCTCCCCCATACTTGCCTGCCAGGTGGCAGATTTGGGTAAGCAACTACTTTCACCCCATCTAGTAGAGGTTTTTTAAACTTGGTCTAAACTTATTAAAAATTATCTAGCTTTGCATGATGCCTATGAATTTTTGTCATTTTAAGTTATATATACATTTCAGATAAATATTATTATGTAAATATCTGAAGTAATTTAATTGCCTGTTTTGTTCAAGGGCTCTTTTGGTTAAAGTTTGGAAACCCCCGAGTTGATAAGACCGGTTTTTTAAAGTGTGTTTGAAGTTTATAAAAATGTAACCCATTTATAAACCAAAAGTTTGAAAGCCAATATTATTTCTCCAATGTTATTTCTCCAATGATGATTCAGCTTTGGTCCGTGTTTCTGATTTTGTCCTGACTGCACCTCAAAGCTCTGATGCTTAATGTTATTTTAAGCTCCCAAGTTTTCTAAATTCCGTTGTGACCTAACAATACTCTCTTCTCTGACAGCCAATGAGGACACCCCTCAGTTGTACATGTTGTGTGGACGTGGGCCTCGCTCTACAGTGCGGGTGTTGAGGCATGGTCTGGAGGTTTCTGAGATGGCGGTTTCTGAGCTTCCAGGCAACCCCAACGCTGTGTGGACAGTAAAGAGGAGAGCTGACGGTGAGTTGTTCAACTTGTTGTGGGGCTGAGTTTCACCGGACTGGGTATTTTATCCTTAGATTGATGATTTTTACTAATTTCTTTTGTCACATTTCTTGTGATAAATATTTTAACTATTAAATATTTTCTCTTATGAAAACAAATATTGGTAAAACTCTTGTACCATGTTCAGTAAAGCTCTGCTCCACACCCTTCATATACATGTAACGTATTAGATGTACCAATTGCCATAGAATAAGTAAAAAAATGTTAAGGCATTATCTTAAGTATTCCATTTACACACATGGCTTCACTATCTAAAACACATCTTCTCATCTCTCAATTATCCCTCATATTTCTCCCCAAAATTAAAATTATCTTATTTTGTTAAAGATTAATTTTTAAAATTATTTTCCACCTTTCCCATGCTAAATCTCGCTTGAGGTAATTGTATTATATCTGGAGGAAGGTACATACAGCAAAGGTTGATATAAACCTAAAAAGAACAAACATAATATAGCTTTTACAATGAAAAGAACACAGCTCACTCTTGAACAAAGGTATTGTCTACCTCTCAAAGAAATTCAATCATTAAAGCCCCATTCCTTGATCTAGGTTTCATTCTATTAGAACTCATCAGGAGGGAGTGTGAAACATGCAACACAACTTTATAAAAGAGAAAAAAGGAAATTATTAAAGAATGATAGGGTAAATTGGTAAATATCAATTCATAAACATTCTGCTAATATGAATTCATTCTAATATAGTATAGTTTATTCTTATCAGTTTCTATACTGCTCATTAGTATCTCAAGTGTGAGAAGGTTCACTATTTTGTAAACTAGTATTATGTAACTGACCAAGGTGTGTGCTAACAACATTGTATTGTGCCTGGAAAACTTTTGCAAGGGATGTGTAAAGTCCACCCCAATTGAATAAAATAAATATTCTCTTGAGTTGGAATATTCAGCCAGGCTGGGAATTGAACCCGGAGCCCAGTTGTAAAAATTAATATTGTCAGTGGTTTTTCTTGACAATTTCTACTCTAGCACTACCCAGGGCTGTAAACTGATTATTCCTCTAATTTAAACATGATTTAGACCACTGCTGTTTTACGAATAAAATTACTATTCAATTCTTTTTAAATAAGTTATTTCTTTATTAGATTATAATTTATATAGCTGTTTATTCTGTGGTTAGTCTGAAATGGTTATATTTTGATCCCTCTGCTGCTACTAAAACTTCCTGACCACCTCATGTGGGTGGTTATTGTGGAATATGTTAATGATTCAACTGGTGACATTGATGGTTTCTATCAAACACCAGTCTGTTTCTCTTTCAGGGTATCTGGGACTGAAACCAAGAAGATATCGATTGCAGACACTTGAAAGGTGAGGTATAAATTGTCCAACGAGATCCAGCAGGGATATACTTTTCTGGATTAAAACATAGTTGTCATGGGGACTTTAAGTTATTAAACTATGCAGCATTCAAGCTTTTTTTTTTTTTTTTACTTAATCGCCAAAAAGATTATATTACAAGTTATCTTGAATTTTATGAAGCCGGAAATATTGTTTATAAATTAAATGGTTTTAACTAACTGGAGTCAAAATTATTATATAGGAGTAGAAGTTTGTTAATGGTTTTGATTTTCTCGATGCACTTGGAAGCACCTGCCTGTGGCTTGCTTCACTTGTAGGTAGTAATATGTGCTAAATCGACAGAAGGCGTCAGCTTTAGAACATAACTTTCTTGGTTCTGGTTCCTGGCTTACATCTTCGACATTTTGGTTATAAGGCCAGGGCTCATAATTCATCCTCCCTAAACTGAAAAAAAGTCCCTTTTTTTTAAAAATCCTAGGTCCTTTTAATATTTTCTTTTTTTTTAGTATAAATATATGTAAATTTGTATTATTCCTAGTATAATTTTTTTAGGTAAGTTTCAACAATTCAGGCCCAATGAAAATGGTTGAGTTCAACCTTTAAACAATGTTAAACTACCTCTTCAGGGCCCTTTCCCCTTCAGTTTATTCTTTTAATTTTTTCGCTTTGGACTCTTTTTGTTATGGTTGGCGCTTCTTCCATTTCTTGTGGTAGCAGTACCTTTTTTATTTCTTTAGATCTCCCTCTTACCACTTTTGTTTTTTTCATTCTTGGTAAGCCTCTCAAAAAATTAATAAAAGGACCAATTAACTGTTAACCTAAGTTAAATGTAATATGTAATATTTGAGGTACATATTAAAAGAAATGATAACAAGCAGAGGTGTAAAGTACTCAGAATATTTTTGTATTTTGACTAAATAAAAATTAGCCAAGCCCATTGTGTCAAATTAAAAATTATTTCCTAATTTTTGCTTGTTTAATATGGCTAAAATTGTTGATGGACTTTAAAGTTTAGTTAAAGTTAAGAAGAGCTAATAAATTTAACTTAGTTAATATGCATTGAAAAGGTTTTTTTAATACATGGTTTGACCTTAATGGCTTAGTGGTAGGTTTTTTTTACAAAAAACTCTTTTGTGACTTTTTGATGCTCCCATAGTTTTTAGGTCAATTTTTTGCTTGAGAGTACCCTAAGGTCCCTAAAATGGACTTGAATATGATGTATGAGCTCTGTAGAGGTTAAGAAGCTACTTGGTATTTGTTTTTATTTGTGGGTGCCAAAAAGTTTAATAAGACTTGATAATGGTTTTGCTTATCATTGTATTTTGAAAAATTAAAATATGGATTACGTCAAATATTTAAGTTTTGGTTTGAAATACTATATATTCTACACCTCAAACTCTACAAGGTGTGCACTTTGTCTCTTTTTTTTTTCTTTTCCTTGTGTGACTTATACTGTTGCGTCTTGCAGAGGAGTTTGATGCCTACATCATAGTGTCGTTCGTGAACGCCACTCTTGTGCTGTCTATTGGTGAGACTGTGGAGGAAGTTACGGATTCTGGCTTTCTGGGGACAACGCCTACCTTGTCATGCTCTGCGCTCGGTGAGGAGGCGCTCATGCAGGTAATTTTGAATGTAATGGAAGATTAGAAAGTCAAGAAAGGTGACGTTTTGCAAAGTGATGTTTATGTCTGTGTTTCAAATGAAATATGATTAAAATCTTAACTGATTGCAAAACATTTGTTTAATAACATGCAGCCCAATTTTCATTATGATATCCTTTTGAAAATACCTTAAATAAATGAAAGAACACTGCAATTTAAAGATATTATATGTCAATAGCGGCATCTGAAGACCACACAGCTTGACATATGTATACTAGTAAATTTAGTAACTTTTTTGGCTGCCATATAAGATCCTTGCGTCTAAAGATTCTATAGAACAAATTTTACATACCATATTGCTAAAGAAAACCTGTAAACTTTTTTTATTTGCATTTTAATATTGTTAATGTCCATTGTCATGTAGTTTCCATATCTCACCAGATTGTATTACTGTTTTTATTGACTTTTGTACTAATTGAATTAATTTCTTTTGTTAGAAAATTTAAAGGGGGTTTCTTAATTTTAGACACAAAAATATATACAAAAATTATCCATGAGGTGTAATTGAATAAATTAAAAGAAAATGACAGAATTTGTAAAGTAAGTTTTCATGCGATTCATAAGTTCCTCTTGGTTAAAAACCAACTAATTGGTGGACCCAACCACTTTGAATCCAGTAATTTTGTACACAAGTCAATAAAATGTGCCTAATATATAAATTGTATTTTTGTGGTCAGATCTATCCAGACGGTATCAGACACATCCGAGCAGACAAACGAATCAACGAGTGGAAGACACCGGGCAAGAAAACCATTGTGAAGTGTGCTGTGAACCAGCGCCAGGTTGTCATAGCTCTCACAGGGGGTGAGCTCGTCTACTTCGAGATGGATCCGGTCAGTCGAAATACAGAAATTGTAACTCGATGTTAACTGAATGAGCGTTATAGTGAATTTTAAGTGTTAAATTACTGGTCTGGGACCTTGTTTGATTTCTCCTATAATTATGTTGGTTCTGAACTACCAAGAGACTATATTAGAGCTTTACAATTTTGTTATTTTAAAGATTTGTTTTTTTCTTTTCAAATAACTTAGTCTTGAGTTTTGAATTTTGATATTTTCAAAGATTTGAAGGTCCTATCGCAAATAATATATACCATTATATAACCCAACTTTGATTGATAATAAGGTGGCCCAGTGGCTAAATAATTTTATATACCGTGTTTGCCTTAATCAAAGACAATCATGAATATAAGGCAACCCCAAGTTTTTCAGTGGTTCTGGATAAAAAAATTTTTTTATCATGAATGAAGAAAAAAATTATGGTAAAATTATTTGGTAATGAGAATAAATTATCGTTTTTTATTTACAAAACAAAACCCATATAATTAATTCCTTTTAAAATTCAAAATCAAAATTTTGATTTTCTGAAAAATCCAAAAAATTCTGTGCTTAGTCTGTGTCGTAGGGTTGTGCAGCGTGGCTTGGAGGGTCGGTGGTTTGAGCTTGATTTTTTGCAGTAAGAGGTCACTTGGACTAAGAGCTCATTCGCAGTGGAAGGCCAGTTGAACTAAGAGGTCACTAGAAGTAGGAGTTGACTTGCAGTAAGATTGAGGAGCATATGTGTTGAGCCCAGAGAGTGGATCGTTTGCCTCGTCCAATTAGCCTTGTGGGCGAGACGCGCCATCATAAAACCCGATATTGTTATACTTACTGCTCACCGTAAGGCATGCACGCGTCATAACTAAAACCTGATATTGTTATACTTACTGCTCACCATAAGGCATGCACACGTCATAAAACCCGATATTGTTATACTTACTGCTCACCGTAAGGCATATACGGGTCCACATTATTAACATCCGTGTAGTTAGAAAAAATCCTATATCATAATTTGTTCTCAATCGCGGGGAAAATATCTTATTAAAATCGTGTATCAATCTAATCGGTGCCCAATCGCAGGGAAAATATCTTATTAAAATCGTGTATCAATCTAATCGGTGCCCAATCGCAGGGAAAATATCTTAATAAAATCAGTTATCAACATAATTGGTGCCCAATCGTGGGCCAATATCGTAATACATCTTTAATAAACCAAACTCAATTCTACAAGTCAATGTGGGATTTTCATCTAATATTTCCACCCATCTCTCATGTCTATACCCAAAGTGAGTCAGTAGTTCACTAGCCCATGTAAGACTATCTTTTAGTGTCTCCATATTATCTAACTCAAAGCTAATTTGGAAAGCACGACCCAACAACCCATTGCTTTAGGCTGACATCCTTTAACCCCTTCATAGAGTGCTACAATTTCAAAATGTGTGTCAAAAAATATTAACAATTTAAGTTGAGATCTTAATACAATAATGTTTATAATATAGTGACTGGAAAAGTTGGAAATTGACTCTGGAAAAGTCAGGAAATTTTAAGATATAGTTTGGCTGGACACATTGTTATCTGCTTTGCTTGAAAAAGTTAATACAAAAATTGATGGGCCTTGATTCTAATAATACAAATTTAATTTTAAATAAAATGTTTGACAGAACTAAATAGTAATTTTTATACACTTTTGTTTGTTGTCTGTTGGGTGTGTTGTTTGTTGACTATTATTCTATTGTGATAAACTGATAATAATTTAGTGTATTGTTAAGTTTGGAATATTATAGTTAGTTCTTTGGTTGTGATACTTTGCTTTTAAAAATGTATCCAAATAATCATTTTATCTTTTAAATTGGTTTTTTTGTTATAAAAATATGACAATTAAATTCTAAATTTATTCTAAAAGCTGGATAATATGAAATGAAATATTGTACAAAATTGTATCTCTGGCTGAAGGAATGAAACATTCATTTTGGAACTGGATGTTCAGTTCATTTAAGTTGATAAGTTTCAAAGTGGAATCACTTTATTTTCTTTTATGAGTGATATTTTGTACGGTGGGCCCATTTTTGGGTCATTACAGTAATGAATAAATCCACCTATACAAAGAGGAAAAATATAGGGGGAATACAATGCACTAGGGTGACACCTTTATTCTGAAATATTGCTCAGTTTGTATGACTATATCTATTATGGAAGCTAGAAGAAAGATCTTGTAGCACTTAATTTCTCTTTCACTGCCACCCAAGAGCATTAGTTAATAAACAGAAGCAGCTGAATGCGGTAGTGATAACTTGATATTGAAGGGGTTTGAGCCAAACAATTTATATTAAAGTATCACTCTGCTAAGGGTGCCGACCATCCCTTCTTATTTAAACCGAAATTTGTAAAGAGTGGATAAACGTTGGGATATGATAATTATTAACATAGTTTTTGTGTTGCAGACAGGCCAGTTGAACGAGTACACCGAGCGTAAAGAAATGCCCTCGGAGGCTGTGTGCATGGCTCTGGCCAACGTCCCAGCAGGAGAGCAAAGGTCCCGCTTCTTGGCTGTTGGGTTGGCAGACAACACAGTGCGCATAATCTCATTGGATCCCTCGGTAAGTCTTCTGTCAGCTTTTCTTATCTTTGAGACAAATATTTACATTGGTCTGAGGAATGTGATGACAACTTTACACAACATTGATACCACTTGAAAACATCCCTGCAGTGCTGATTCCTCTTTAGAATATTATATTTGTATTACAGGAAAGGGGGATAGAAACATGAGGACCAAACAAAATTAGGTACTATCACTGAAAAGAATAGACATGCTAGGGTAGGAGTGTATGGAACACCAGTAAAGGCCAGTATTTTTTGCTGTTTTTATAGCAAAACTTTTTTTGGCAAAAAATAAATAAAATATTCCTCCAGTATATAAATGCAGTTTAATTTTCTTCACATGGTGATACCAACATTTGAATATTTTTAATGCGCATGTATAGCGGCATTAGATGACACATTTAAATTAAGAGAATTGCAGGACATCCTCGACGCATATTCAAAAACTGTTGGCGTTTAAAGAAAATTAAATGCTTTGTATTTCTACTTGAGTCAAACAAATGTTTTGATATAAAAACTGCTTAATTTTTTACCTTTTCTTGTGTCCTGTATATCCCCACTTTAAGTACTTTTGAAGCTTATCAAAACAAAACCAGTAGTAGTAATACAGAAAATGTTTCTAATGTAAAGTTTGATATAACGTCATTCTTAAATTCTGGGCTAAAAAGCTAGATCTGACAATAAAGTGCAGTCGAAACCTTGGGTTATATTTTAATCTTGTGTTCTTGTAATACAATTTTTTGAAATGCATTTTGTACATAAAGTTTGTGAATGTATATTTGCTGACGGCTTGTGATCTATTGGTGTCCCCAGGACTGCTTGTCCCCCCTGAGCATGCAAGCCTTGCCTGCCGCCCCAGAGTCTCTTTGTATCGTGGAGATGGGTGCTGGGGATACGGGCCCAGACGGGGAGCCTGGCAAGCAGGGTATCCTCTATCTAAACATAGGACTTCAAAACGGGGTTCTACTCCGGACTGTACTAGACCAAGTGACGGGTGATTTAGCAGACACCAGGACGAGGTATCTCGGTTCAAGACCGGTCAAGCTCTTCAGGATACACATGCAGGGGAGCGAGGCTGTGAGTAATATCTATGAGACTAAAATATAAAGGTCAAGTGGCGCCCAACGGCTGTATTAAATGTGACATTGAAAGTAGGATAGAAGAGCAAGGCCTACGCACTTACCGGGAAACTATAGACCTCAAAATAAATTGTTTCCCGAGTATTTTTATGCACATAGACTGACCATGAATGGTCAATTTGTCAGAAAAGTTTGTAGTCCCGTTTATTTATATACCACGTTGGTGCGAATAAAAGATGATAGTTTCTATTAAAATTCGAAAGAAAAGGATAGGTGTTGTCATATATTTGCAACCTAGCATCTTATGTTATTACAGGGTTCCTACGGTCTGGAAAGTCAGGGAAAAAAATAACGGTCAGGGAATCTTAAGAAAAGTCAGGGAAATGACAATTCATGTCACACTTCAGTTTCATCGGAAATTGTAAAGCCGCAGAAGGAAGGTGTTGCCAAAAGTGAAATTAGTGTAGTGCCTTGAAGAAACCCTAACACTTTTGTTATGGAAGATAATATATTATTATTATTAGCACTGCGTCTTACTACCCGTTCGGGTTATACGCACTTACGCTAATGTGTAATGGTAGGGTGATTGTGAGACGAAATGGAGGACCAACAGTTTAACGTGGAATCCGAACCACGGTGGAGG
>CABFWB010001075.1:25742-45036 GCA_902151455.1 Timema bartmani | reverse complement strand
CTTATATCATGTATTTAAATAATTAGCGTAAGTAGTGACCGTAAAAACTATGTCACTGAAAAAAACAAAAAGAAATGGCTATATATTTTTTAGTATAAGGAAGAAAATATATATTTAATATTTATATATTCCTACAGTAATAGATAAACTAAATAAAAATGTCACAATTTACTGTAGATAATGATTTCCCAAGGTAGCTCAGAAACATTATACTTTGAGAGGGGTTCGAGCCCTAGTCCTATGACTTTGGACGTCACTCTACAGACCCCAAGATATTGGCTAAAAACCTGGCATCATGGAGAGAATAACGGGGATAGATTGTCTTTTGTTGAGTAGCAAGTAACAAAGTTGAAAGGATTGGTGGGAGGCGGGGTGTCTGTCTGTGGAATGTAAGGACACTCTGAAAAGGGGGTAAAATAGAGGGGATGAGAGGGGTCGGTGGGGTGACTGCCATAACTACAGCAGCGCACCTCTGGTGAGGTGATAATACATGGAACTACTTGGACGAGAGATTTGCAAAACTTTGAGATGTCCATCTGAATCTTAATCCCCAAATTAGGGATTTAATGCTATTAAATGTTTTCAACCTGTGGTAGGAATAATTTCTCCAACATTCTACTCCCTTGTTTTTTTCTTGGTTTTGTGGTCTTTTTTCCTGCATTATTTGTTCCCTATCATGCTATTTAGTATTAATGAACGCAAACGTTGCTTATAACCACACCCTTAAATAATAAATTATACTTTCTAGAATTCATGTCTTAGACTTGTGAAAATGTAACAACAATTTCATAGATAATATGACTATCAGAAACTTATTTTCAAACTAAGAGTTTCATCTTCACTAAACCTCACAAAGCAAAGTAGGATACCATGATTACTTACATCATTTGATTTATCAAGTTGAATCGCGAAACATCTTAGATTTCTTTATCCCCTTTACAACTTTCTTTTCAATATCGTTGGTCGTATCGACAATTCTCCTCTGGATGGTGGTGTCTGAAAGTGGTATAGCCTCTAGTTTTTTAGAGGCTTGAGGGCCTAAAATTTCTCGTATGACATTTAAGATACAAGGCTTTACTAACTCCTTACCAACAGTAAATGGTTTTTTCGTTTAAGCTAGTCGAAGACCAACTAAATAAGACACTTGGAAGCAGCGACTTGTCACTTGTCTTCATCATTTTCATTTGACTTTCCTGAATGTTCATTTGGTCAAGTAATCTTTCAAATAAGTCTAAGGGGCTTATCACTAAAATCTCTATGCTTCGAATGCAAATGACGAGAAAGTTTGGAAGGTTTCATAGCCTCATTTGACAGAATTTCGGAACATATTACAAACTAAGGCCATGGTGATAGTTCACTGTCAAGAACCATAATGAAACCAAGCTTTAAATATTCCTTATTGTAATGCCTAACAAAGTTTCTTTTTCTCTTTTCGGTTTGTATTGCACATTCTGAAATATCAACATATTTATTTTTCTTTGTTTCTTCTAGACTTGAAGCACTAGTACTTGGCATACTTTTAGTACCATCACTACTTTTTTCCTTAGTATTGTCCATGCCTCTACTAAAGAAGGTCAAAAGGTTTTGCTTTAAAAAAAAAATTCTCCACAACACAACACAATATTAGAAAACAATACACACCACCATGATAAAATAAGAATTTTCGTGATATGTCGCCGACAGGCGAGCTGATGCAATAATGGCATTCAGCAGTATCACACATCACCTATATAGCGTGGACGTTATGTTGTGAGGCCTGACTTTGAATGGACAAACAGCTTTTCATTGATGGTGGAAGCGATCATACAGTAGACTCGTTGCTGCGTGCTCATAGCCCCGAATCACGTTGCAGCTACATGATTCTGGTGAAATGTTTCGTGGACCACCGGTTGAAGAACACTGGTCTAGACAACACAGATTGGGAAAGAGTAATTAAACTTGCTACAGAAGATGGATAGTTTCATCGAAAGACCACCAAAATCAACTTGAGTCACTCATGTCATGGGAAACTATTTAAGATTTTTATTTTCTTAAAAGGTTTGTTTTTTCCCCCTTATTTCATCTTTAAACTAGCTGAATGCCTGTGCCACAGGATATTGTTTTATTATTTATTTTTGGATGAAAATGAGGAATTTTTATTTGAAGCTTAATGGCATGGTTCTTTGCGCTACCCGAGAAACACCGCAATTGTTTCTCATGGGAAGTTTTATTTTCAGCAGGACTACTGCCTGGGGTGTTATCCGCTGAGTGCAGCTGGACAGATCTCCCTTCCACCACTCACTACCACCACCACCCCCTCATACTCACTCGGACACTACAAACCCCACAAATTTCAGGAAAATATAAACTACACACTTCTACCGTCTCTTGGAGTTTCATATTAAAACGTAATTACAAATTTTAATAAATTGTCTGCATTAATTTTTTTCCTCCCTAAGAAGCATCTTCAGGGTTAAAAATAATTGCTATATTTTTTTGAGGACATTATTAGAACAAACTTAGCTAATTATTACCTTCTAAACTCTTAAAAGAAAGCAATATTGTTGGCTAGGGATTAATCACAAAACATTGGAATGAAACATCTTTACTTTTTCAGGGTTTCCACGCACCTAGAAAACCGGGAAAATACAGAAATTTTTTTGTGTCTGGAAAAACCCCTGGGGAAAAAAAAGGGAATTTCACCAAAAAGCTAGAATTTACTGGAATTTGTGAGTTAATTTGGGCAAGCTTAAAATAGTAGGAACAGTATAGACTAAAATTTGTAACTATAGAACTGAGCAGTCTGATTGGAACAGATCTCATTTATGATGATTATGCTTACCAGCCCCTCATTAGCTTGAGACAAGTCCTGAGTGCAACCTAGACGACTC
The DNA here is from genome assembly GCA_902151455.1 of Timema bartmani. Classification (NCBI taxonomy): domain Eukaryota; kingdom Metazoa; phylum Arthropoda; class Insecta; order Phasmatodea; family Timematidae; genus Timema; species Timema bartmani. The sequence goes on along the minus strand of CABFWB010001075.1, from coordinate 42,166 downwards.
GTTTGACAAATGCCGTGCCTGTTCCAAGTATTGTAATAGTTAAAAGTCTGAATATTCGTGAATTTGCTCATAATAACCTGTGATCCGTTGTATACCTTTAAAATATGCAAAAAAACTGACTTCTTAATAAAAAAAAGTCTGCTCTTGATGATTATTACTATTTATGGTAATAGCCAAATTGGAATTACAAAAAAAGTTTGTATTTGGATACTACTAAATTTGTGGGATGTCTCAAAACATTAAAACCCTTGTAAAAAATTGTGTAATCACAAATTTTGCATGTCCTACTCATAAAATATGTCCATAGTGTAACCAGTCATGCATGTTAAGAATGTTTCCTTTCAGGGTAAACAAAGTGTGTGTATGTTTGTCTTCAAATGGATAATGGAACTGTGTTGCAGGTATCATTCCCAGTGGACTTCACACCTCGCAAGTTTGTGATCCACACAGAGTCTGCCCATCTCATAATAACTGAGACTGAGCACAACGCTTACACGGAGGAAACCAAGAAACAGCGTAGGATACAAATGGCAGAGGTAAGATACCAGTTATTTGAATGTTCAAGCTCTTAAATTTATATCTCTTAAGGAAAATGATAGCATTTAACAGCCTTGACCTCACTACGTATATTGACCTGAACTTTTTTGCGTTCATGAAAAATGGGTTAAAAGGGTGTTTTTAATTTCTAAACAACTTTCAACTTTGGAATCCGTTTTTATCTCATTTAAACCGCCAATTTTAACAAAATTTGATTTTTACTAGTTGTAGTATACATTTCAACATATTTTACATTGTATTTTCATATTTTACATTGCAGTATATGGACAAAGAAGTAATGCCTCTTGAAGAAAATAGGTTTTTACCTCCCATTCCCAACTTAGGTTTGGTTCTATTAGAACTCTCAGGAGGGAGTGTGTGTCCGCGGTTCTTGCTTCTCGCGGGATCTCCTCCACTTGTGTTTGGAGGTTCGCTAGTTCGGTGGTTGTGGGTAGAGGATATCCCTACTGGTCCTTGGGTTCCTCGGCCTCTTGTTCCTCTTCCGAAGAGCTGAAGTCGATTCCAGGGAAGGTTAAGGGTTCCTCGGGGAGATCCCTTTCGATGGCCCACAGTACATCGGACTCAGTCTCTTCAATTGTCTCCAACAACCAATTCCAATCGTCGAAGTATGTGGGCGATTGTAGACCGGCCTCTCTGTATACACGGGCGATGTTTTCCTCGGATGGAGGTGTTTTCTTGGAGCGTGCCATGCCTGTGTGAGAGCTGTTGTTGCCGCGTCTGCTCGCCGGTGACTGAGTCCCGAGACCCTCCGAACCCTCGCCTTTATAGTAGTGACGGAAGGGAAACGCACAACTTCCTAAAAGAGGAAACTAAAAAACAAAAAAGGCAGAAAGAGGAAAATTTTAAGGATTGAAAGGCTAGATAGGACCATCCAATTTCCCAAGGTTCAGGATCTCAATCCCAAACTCTTAGTTATAGGAAAGAACATTATTTGTTTTTATATTTTATTAATTTATATTTGCTCATGTTAATAATTTTTTCCAAGATTTAGATTCCTAAAGATAGTGGGCTCAACCCATCTTCATATTTTCTTGCAATCTATAATTATGACTGATGTGTTGTAGGAGATGCAAGAGGCTGCCGGAGAAGAAGAACAGGAGCTAGCTCGGGAGATGGCTGAGGCCTTCCTCAATGAGGACTTGCCCGAGAACACGTTCAGTGCACCCAAGGCGGGTCCTGGCATGTGGGCCTCAGTCATCAGATTGTTGGACCCTGTGGAGGGCAAGACCGAGCAATGTGTCAAACTCGATCAGAACGAAGCTGCTCTAAGGTAAAATAGTGGTCTCCTTATGTTGGAGATAAATTCTCCATATATAACATTTTGAGGCGGGTTATATACATTATTCCTTTAATCCCTATATTTTGGACCAAACAATAACACAGAAACATGTCGTCATAGAAGACTAAACTACTATCAAATTAGACGAAGGGAATAAAAATTAAGACTATATGATTTTGCCAAACATGATCGCATGTAGCAAGGCGCATATATTTTAAGGTCCTTGCTTGGACCTAGCGTAAAATCTTTTAAAGCCTGAAAACAAAGAATCGATCGATCAAAATTTAGGTATTGTAATGTGTAAAAGTAGAAATTATGATTTTTAATGCTAACCTCGGATAAAAAAAATCTTAAAGATCATGAAAACAAATCACTTTTTCTGTGGTAAAATAGAATGGATACTATTCGTATAGACGGCAGCTCTGGTATAGTGCTAACACCAGTGTTATCGCGTTGAAATTATATTGCATCATGTGGTATTTGCCAAATTACAAAGAAATTGTTTTTAATAATAAAAAGCTTAAATTTGTGTTACTTTTGTGAAAACTGTAGAATTTGTGTAAAAATTGGTTTTATCGCAACTGCATATTTTGCATGTCCCTAATCATATTTCATGTAATAAGGTAATAAAATAAAAAACTTAATTAATGTACAGTCTATTCAAAATAGACACATCACTTAAAAAGCTTTTAATAGCCTTTTGCTTCATATGCTGCTTTCTTTTCCCTTATCTCGCTATGTATTTTCCGTAACATCATCTTGTCATATAGGAGCGTGTTGTCTTAGAGTTCATGATAATTAAGCAGGCTATGAGTATTCCAGTTCAGTCCCACTTCCATAAACTTTAAGCCCCTCTGGCCATTATTTCTTAGGGATTTACTGAATACAAAAATCAGTAGACCTGTATTCTCCATCAACAAAAAAAGGTATTCCCTGCTGTTGGCAATGCCGTGGCTAAGTCGCAAAACGGATAATCGAGAATTTACTATATATATATATAAAAGTATTGAAAGTAATGGTTTATTAAGTGTTGTTTGTAGGCCTGTATTAAGTTGATAGGATTACTTTAATCATATAGTTAGATTTGACCCTTGTGATGAAACAGTTAAACCACCCGTCCTAATTGATTTCGAGGACGGTTCCAGTTTTTAAGAATTTCAAGGATACTTCTCTAGCCCCATTAAATTTGTTTGTTGCAGCATTGCACTCTGTAAGTTCTCAAACCAACCAGAGAGTCAGCAGTTTGTTGTCGTAGGTGTAGCCAAAGACTATCAGTTGAATCCTCGGCAGGTGGGTGGAGGATCCTTGTACACCTACAGGTGAGTGTCCTTACAAAATCTTATACCTTTTACCATATGAGGTTTGATGCACATGTGATGTTAAACTAGCATCCTGATATTAACGTGTGAAGTTATCATGCTTCTAAGGAACCTCTGATGTGCTGCTCCTTTCATTAGATAAGAATAGTACTTTTTGAAAGTTAAATTTTTATATAATTATTACTTGTTTCTTCTTCCAGACTTAACGCAGACTGCACCAACATGGAGTTGGTCCACAAAACTTCTTTGGATGAAGTCCCCACAGCAATCTGTTCCTTCCAGGGTCGCTTGCTGGTTGGAGTAGGTCGCATGTTGCGATTGTATGACATGGGCAAGAAGAAGATGTTGCGCAAGTGTGAGAACAAGGTAAAGAACCCATTAAACAAGAATCAATAATCCACTGTCTGATTTAAGTTTGTAATGTTGAAATAACTTGAAGTATTAAGTTAAATTATGGTTTTAAAGGAAAGATTATTTTTATGGTATGTTAGATTGAATATGTGGTGCCTTCAAATACGGCACTGAAATGATGTACTTTCATGTTAGACTTCTGAAATTGTGTGATTACACTAGTTTACTGATCAGTGCTACATAAATGAGAATATTAAATTGCAGACACCCCCTGCAGTGAAAAATTGGTCAAGGTTTCACAGTAATTGTAATTCTGTCTTTAGTGACTTTTTCCTATGATTTTATACACACTATTTGAATCACTTGTGGATGTTTTGCTTTCTTTCACTTGGCTATGTTTATTCTAAAAACTATAAAACAAATTTTATGCATATACATTTTGTCTAGTCTTAATTGTTTTTACAAGTGAATCTTTTATGATTCCAAACATATGCTATAATTAATAGATATCTGCAAAGTAGGTTTTTAAAGTTTGAATTCAATCAAACAATATTCGTGAATTTTGAATCGTATCATAGTTTAAATATGAGATTTTACAAGTTACACTCTATACATGTTAAATAAACAGTTATAGTTTTGTATTTAAAAAATGCCAAACCTACTTAAATAAAAAGTTAGCCCTTCGCTCTAGGAAAACAGTTACCTATATTAAAACAGCTGGTACACAAATAACACACTGTTAATCAGTTTTTCACACTATCCCTATAAGTTGTGTAAAAAGGCAAGTTACATGCCCACTTGAACAACATTGTTCGATTGCAGTTTCTCCATATTTTTTTTATTAAAAAAAGGAAAATTTCGCTACTCAAATTGTTTATACAAACCAATTATTAACACGATCTAATTTACATTTTCAGACAATTTAAAATTCTATACATATTTTGTTTGATCTACACTATGATAATACTTAAGTAATCAAAACTATGGAAATTTCTTTAAAAAAATATCAAACTATAAAACAAAAATTAACTAAGTTGCTTCATATGCCATGAATGGGGTTTGCAATAGCTTAAAAAAGTCCTATTAATTTTTTTCTAGTTTGGTTCGATTTGAGTTATTAAATCGAACCATATAAAATATTATATATATATCGATCGAAGCTTCTCAGACACATATATAAAATATTATATATATATCGATCAAAGCTTCTCAGACACATATATAAAATATTATATATATATATATATCGATCGAAGCTTCTCAGACACCTAATAATTGGCCTATTAATGTTCTCTCTTTGCAAAAAAACAACCTTTTTCACTGTGTTATAGTGCCTACATTAATAAAACTGTACAGAGGAAGTTAGAAATTGGAGTAGCTGTATTGTTAAAATCTAAATAAATTTATATTTTATTCCATTGGCTTTTACAATGAAAAGAACACAGATCACACTTTACATTGCTGCCATTGGACAAAGAGGTAATGGTTGCCTCTTAGAGAAAATCGATAGTCACAGTTCATTCCCCCGACCTAGTTTTCATTCTTTTGAATCTCGTCAGGGAGGATTCTTTTAGGAAGTTGTGTTGTACATTTTACACTCCCCTGTGTGTCAGAAAACATTTCTTGGAATTTTATGTGCTTCAAAAGACAGAACAGACTAAATAAGCGAAACCTAGAAACTGGAGTCACCCAAAGAGAATATAGGTGGGGATCATGTATCATCCAGGAACAAGAAGAAAAGAGAACAGCATTTGAGTCAAAGCTATACTTATAACTATGTTTTTAAAACAAAGGATGATGTGGTCATGCATATTTTGTATTTCATTATTATTTTGAGAATTGACAGAACAAGTTATTAAATTTGAAAAAATATAAAAATTAAATTGAATTTCTTATCTTTATTTCCCTGTTTCTTGGTTACTGCCACAAGTACTGCAACGTTATTTATACGACGGCATCATCCTCAGGTCAGATATTAAAACTATGTAATTGATATTAAAACTATGTAATTTAGTATTCCCTGTTGTGTGGTTAAGGAAACTGCAGTTTTTTTGTTTTTTTTTACATGACTGCTAGCCAATCGAACATTAATTCTGCTGTCATCCACCTCTTCTCTTAACACCCAACAATGATTTCGCTGGGGAGGGTTTTTCTTAAAATTGCATATGGACTATCAGCAGTTACAAATAACATAGCTGTAATGCTCAATTTTTCATTGCCAGTGGTCTTCACAACAATGGATTTGGATCCCTTTTCATCCACGCAAGTATTACTTGGCATGTCAAAATACACGGGTGCTTCATCTCATCGGCGTTTCCAATCTGACTAAGTAGATAGTCATTCTGTCTACAGGGGCCATTTACATACCGTTGATATTGCACCAACTTCTCTGCGTAGTCAGTAGGCAACTGTTGCGCTAAAGAAGTTCATCTTAGTGACAGATCACTTCCGTGCATAAATCTTCGGTATCCCCCCAAGGCTTGCCTTGAATTCCCTTTGTAGCACTTGTAGATCTCTTGCAATTTCTTATGCCTTCAATCTGATTAGGTCACGACTTATTGAATATCCATCACGTCTCTTTTCCTTTGCAATAGAAAGAACACGATAAATTAATTTCGGGATTACGGCCATGCTTGGGTCCTCGAAAGGCTTTTCGCGTTGAGATGGCGTTCTCAAGTTGTTTTTCCTAAAATCCAGTGACGTATGTTCTTCTCATCAATTCCATATTTTCTTCCCGCTACCTTATTACTCCTAGTTTCTGCTTAGTTTATCACCGCTAATTTGAAATTGGCATCATAATTCTTCTTAATTCCCTCGCTAAAACACGCTTTTTTCTCGGCATCTGCCATGTTACACTTCCAAATTTAATACACGCACTAAATTATTCTCACAAAAAAAAAATCTTACTCCAAATATCTAAGCTCCCTTTACCAAAAGGATATATTGCTGATAGAATGCGCTGAAGAAACTAATTTTATTTTTGCACCCATTATGGCTCAAATATTGTACACACAAATAACTCTTCATCTATTTTTAAATCACTTTGCCAGCTGTCATGGTTAATCTATTTTTAAATAATTTTGCCAACTATCAAGGTTCATTTATTTTTAAAAAGCGCTGGCTATTAACTTCGATAGATATAATCTAAATGTCCAAAGTAATTTTAGAGGTCTATTATGTTATAAATATGAAATTTGAAATTTTTTAGGTGGATAGAAACATATAAAAGTATCCAACACAGCATGGCTTTTACAATGAAAATAACACAGTTCACACGTATCACTGCTGCCACTGGACAAAGAGGTAATGGCTTCTTTTTGAAGAAAATTGTTTCCGCCCATTCCTCCAATCCAGGTTTCATTATATCTGAACTGATTAGTTGGGAGTGTGAAACACAACTAAAAGAGAAAACCAAAGGACACACAAACGAGATGAAAAAGGTTTTCCTTATATAGGTATATTTGAATCTTAAGTCCTTTTTGTTATTTGTCCCTTTTACGTGTTCATACCTAATTGTCCTATTATTATTGACCATTTTCATTTTTCTCCCTTTTGTGTTTTTTGGTGTCATCTTTTAGAAAGCTTCATTGTGCATTTCACATTCCTCTTTGATAAGTTCCGATAGAATGAAACCTAGGTCGAGGGATTGAGGGGTGAAGATCAATATTATTTTTTTTTAAGAGGCAGCCTTAACCTCTGTCCAATGGCAGTATTGTTAGGTGTGAGCTATGTTCTAATTTTCACTGTAAAAGCCATGTTGTGTTTGTTCCTTTTATTTGTTTGTGTCCACCTCTCCTATACCACGGTGTCTACTGGGTCACCAAAGTCACGAAAAAGTTAATAATTGCAAAAAAGGTCACGAATTTCCAATATTTTAATCAAAAGTCACGAAAATATTGTTGTTTGAATTTCCCGCACATCGTAACAACGCAAACTTGTCGAATGTCAATTTACCCACTACCCATGATGCCATACGCTAACCGCCTGATTGTTTTTACCATGATACCAAAGACAAGGTTAACGTTCGCCATCTAGTTAAAGTTTAATGCTGCGTGTGAGTGCATTATGCATATATATGCATTATATAATGTCCGGCTGTATACCAAAGGAATTTTGTGGTCATAAAAGGTCACCAAAAAGTCACTAATTTTGGTTTCTCCAACTCAATAGACACCCTGTATACCTTCTTCCAAATATAAGGAAGGAAAAATGAATTTGTAAAGAATGATAAGACACTTAGATAGGAACATGTAAAAGGAATAACATAAATACATTTATAAGTAAAGGAGATTTTCTTTAAAGTGATATTGGAATAGAAATTGTCTGTATGAAACACAAAAAATAACACATTTTTAGAAACAAACATCAATGTCAGAACTGCAGATTTTGTATCTCTTTTGTTTCTTCGTTCTCAGCACATTCCGAATATGATAGTGAACATCCAGGCAGTGGGTCAGCGGGTGTATGTATCGGATGTTCAGGAGAGCGTGTACTTTGTGCGCTACAAGCGTCAGGAGAACCAGTTGATCATATTTGCAGATGACACACACCCACGCTGGATCACGGCCACAACAGTACTGGACTATGGTACTATTGCCACTGCTGACAAGTTTGGCAACATAGCCATCATTAGGCTTCCCGGCAGCGTGTCTGATGATGTGGATGAAGATCCCACGGGAAACAAGGCCCTCTGGGACCGTGGTCTATTGAACGGAGCCTCACAAAAGGCTGGGATCATTTCTAACTTCCATGTGGGAGAGGTCTGCATGTCATTACAGGTGTGTGATAACTTAATTTTATAGCTACTATTTACTTTAAGTAGTATGACAAATTAAAAAAATCTTAGTTCAAAATTCTATGGGCATGAGAAAGTCCACTTTTTCAATTCGAAGCGAACTTGAATTGAATATATGGAATATTCTCAAAGCCGCATTGGCATTTGAATATTTGTTTGTTTTATAATTGAAAAATATTATAACTTTGTTTATATACCATGCACTAAAATGACTTGTTATGGTTTTACTGCACCATTGTTTAGAATATTTTGTTTTAATATGATAAATGAAGTCGCTAGAGCAAGTTATAAGGCAATTACTTAATTATTTTTTTCCCGTATGAATATTGTCTTTTACTACTGATGGGCTTAACATGGAACTGTTATGATTTTTCAGTGGCAAAACAGCATGAATGCATGCATGAGCTAGTTCAAAGACAAGCTAACGTTAGTTACGTAGGGGATTAGTGAACAGCTGTGTAATGCCTACTGTCTTTAGAAAAAACTTATTCTATTTTGTGTTATTTAAGTTGATGGCATAGAAGTTACTAATTACATCAACTCTCTAAGTAAGGCTTAGTTTATATTCATGCATAACTCATAACTAATAGTGAATAGTGTATAGTGCACAATTCATAAGAAAATTACTAAGGTTTATAATGCAACGTAGTGAATAAGACATTTGTTTGAGAGGTGATCTACTTGCGTGCGTGGTATTTTAAGGATACTACCTCTATGGATATGTCAATCATTGGTCTTCAAAATAATTTACAAACTTACAAATATAATATCCTTGTTCCCTTTAACACACCAATTTTACTAGCTGTATTATAATCTGAGAGATAAATATTGGTACTGTTTACTAAATAGTATTAATCTGAATTTATATATTTAGCATTTAATGGCAGACCATCTAGAATTGCATTTCTGGCTTTTTATCATCACGGGTAAATGAATTTTATAGAACCCATCCTTCTATATTTAATAGTATGTTTGAATTATTTATCTTCATTTGAGGACAATCTGGTTTAGTGGTTGAATGAAATGAGGCTAGAGTACAAGGGCGTTGCACGAAATGTATTTTTTGGAGGGAGGTTATGTGGGGTTAGACAATGAATTTTCCAACTCCTGGTGTTTTAAACCATAAAAATTCCCAAGTGACCAAGGCAAGTACAAAAACTACATTAATAGGAGGTGCGGGGTTCCTCCCCCAAGCAACAGACACAAAACCATCTTCTGTAAATTCAACCGTATATTCATTGTCACTTTCATTTTCACTCATTTTCAAGTTAAAATCACAATATAAAACTATTTAACGATAATTAAAGCCCAATATGGCGACCAACTTCTAACTTATAAAATAATATTTGAAAAATATCGAATTATGTTTTCCATAAATCCTATTGGCTAGATTTTTCTCGCGAGAATATCGTTTCACAACTCGTGCATAACGTATAAGAAAAGTTAAAGTTAAATCAACTTTATGCACTGTGAACTATTTCACTATTCACTATAAATCAATTATAGACGCCATCATTTAAAATAATGTATTTTAACTTCTTGCGCACTATACACTATACACTATTCGCTATTAGTTATGAATTATGTATGAATATAAACCAAGCCTAAAGCTTAAAGCCATTATTTTTTTAAACAACTTTACTAATTTCCTCCAACACAGAAAGCCATTATATCGGGTTACTAGACTCGAAGGCTGCTCTAACTAATATTTAATACTGAAGACATGATGAGTCAGCTTTGGTCCGTGTTTCTGAATGTATATTGATTGTCTCTTCAAAGCTCTGAGCTTCAGTATTAATTCAATTAAATATATGAAGTTTGAAAAATTGTTTATATGATGCAATATATTTTCTTGTTTGTTTCTTTAGAAAGCCACCCTGATCCCGGGGGGCAGTGAGAGTCTGGTGTACACAACCCTCTCCGGTACTGTGGGGGTTTTGGTTCCGTTCACGTCCCATGAAGACCAGGACTTCTTCCAGCACCTGGAGATGCACATGAGATCCGAGAACCCCCCGTTATGTGGGAGGGATCACTTGTCCTTTCGCTCTTATTACTATCCTGTCAAGGTAAGCTAAAATTCTTAAGATTGGGTATTTGGGGTGTGCAAACTCTGTAGTCGAATATGGATCCAAGTTCAATTATTTTTTGTATGTTTTTTTATGCTTGATAAAATAGGCCCTATTATATTTTGGTTATTAGGGCACTAAAATTGTGTGGAAATTTTTTTAATTTCACGTTTGTAATATTTGGTTTTGTTCTGATAAATTAAGTTATTACATTACAATTCAAGTACGTCATGTTTAACAATGAGGTCCAATGACTTAACAGAATGTCATTAATTAATAAAAATAAATTAGACATATTGTGCAGGAATATACATAAACTCTAAGTAAAGCTTGAAGCCATTATTTTTTAAACAACTTTACTAATTTCCTCCAACACAGAAAGCCATTATAGCGGGTTACTTGATTGAAGGCTTCTTTAACTAATATATAATACTGAAGGCATGATGAGTCAGCTTTGGTCCGTGTTTCTGAATGTATATTGATTGTCTCTTCAAAGCTCTGACCTTCAGTATTAATTTGACTTTGGGAAATTTTTGGGTGGGAAAGGGATGGGAGGGAGACATATTAAAAGTAATTTTCCACTTTACTTGCCCGTTTGTTTTTCTATAAAGAAAACCTCTTCACATGAGGTAATTATATTGTACAGGCTGGCGCAAAAAGCATGTGTGTTTTTCAAATAAGTGTAACTCATTTGATTTTCAATATAAAAAATTGTTAACACCAAAACAATTGGTAAAAAATGCAGTTTTTATAGGTATACATTGATTATTTAATCACGGAGGATTATATTGGAAAGATATCATCCTTGCTGTACACACATCTCCTCAAAGTTCTGAACGGCAATTTTCAGCTCATCTACTGTTCGAGGTTTTCGAACGTAGACTTTAGATTTCAGGTATCCCCAAAGAAAGAAATCATACAGACAAATTTGGCAAGCGTGGGGACCAAGGACTTTGAAGAACCGGCCTTCTCACACTCAAACATTATTTTATGGAGTCCAAGCATACAGGGATGGCCAATTGATTTTCTCTTCATAACTGATCCATTTGTGTGAAATGATTAAACCCATTTGAGTATTGTGCTATGATCAGGTATTGTCCCATCATGTGCAACACTAAACTATAGACAGAAAACATACTGTAAAAACATCATTATTTCCAAAGAATTGTTCGATGTTAAAAATTCGATGTTCAATGTTCCACTGAACCATGGCTACTAAAACTGAACTGCCTGAACAATAGATTTATAAATGAAACTACTTATGGGCGTTGTAACCTTGTTGCTAACTTTTCCCCTCACAACTACTACCCATTTCAAAAATGTGTTCATTTTGTGCCATTCTGTATTTGGAAGGTGAATATGTTGGTAACCTAAAACCTAAACATATGATTTTTGAACTGTCATCCAGGTAAAGACCTATCGTGAATGAATTATAGATACATATAAAGGGAACAAACACATGGTGTTCATTAGTAAAAGCCATATTGTTTGTGCCATTTATATGTTCCTATACCTTCTTCCAAATATAATACTATTATTTTTTTTTCCGATTTAGAAATTTAAACTAAAATAGCCTTCTAATTCATTTTAAAAAATTACAAGCATTTAGCAATTTGATCAGAAAGGGATCATATTTTATAGTGGTAATTGTCAAAATATTTTTGAATTAGGTTGGGAAAAGGGATAAAAACTCTGAATTGTTCGCAGTTTTAGGTCAGAACATTAAATTAAAATTCTATAATCTTGTAGTAATTTTCAATGCAAAGAATCTGCGCTTTAAAAATGTTTATATTAATAGATTTTTAAATTGCATGTTTTCCCATTATAAGCTGTTATGTACATTTGTCCTAAGTGTTGATTAAAATAAAAAACTTAGGCCTAATGCAGCTATTTCAGATTGTATATTTTTAATTAAACACTTTTAGTATCAATATAAATATAAATCAATCTGTATCAATATAAATAAATTCCAATCGTATATTTTAAGATAGACAAAAAAAGTTTTTAGATTTAAAATTCATAGTGTAAAATTTTAATAATCATCAAATTAATCTGAAAAATTAAAAGTGAACCAGTCTTGTTCATAAAAATACCGAGAATATTTCTTAACTGGCTTCCATCTACTTTAGTTAGCATTGTTGCCTATATAAAACACAAATGAGGTAAAAGTAATGTAACTTTACACAAACACTACTCTTTTTTTTAATTCAAAATTAACTGCTAACACTGTGGTAAACAGTTGGAGTAAAAATAAATTTCACACACCTTAGGCTCAAGCTATGCTACATAAATATTAACATGGGGGAAAAAATTGGTTGCTGTGAGTTTTAAATTAGGATAAAATCCCAGCTCACACATGATGGAATTCATATTGGTTGCTTTACTTTTTCTTCTACATTGTAGGCAGGTTCAAGTATAATTTGTGGTCCAATAATTTGAAGGTATAATAAATAACTTTACATGACTGTTTTTATCTGTCAAGACTGCTAAGTATACTTATGTTTACTGTCGACAGAATGTGCTTGATGGGGATTTGTGCGAGCAGTTTAATTCAATAGACTTGGCCAAGCAGAAGAGCATAGCCGACGATCTTGACCGCACCCCAAGTGAAGTCTCCAAGAAATTGGAGGACATACGCACAAGATATGCTTTCTAAGTGAAAAAACATAACTGTTGCATGCAAGATATGCTTTTCTAAGTGAAAAATAAGACTGAACATAGTGATGCGCATAGTGACCAGTGATTTAAAATGAACCACTATTAGTGTACTATAAACTTAATAATTTGTGGCGGTCAGAAATACACTTGAGTTTCACTTAATATTTTTAATATAAAAATAAACTTGCTGTTATTTGCTTCTCCCATATGTTGGTCTGTCTTATGGTGGGTCAACTGTAGGCTTTGCTTAAATCATTCATCTTGAATTTAGGATCTCTTTTGCAATTTCACTTCATCATTTATCCATTTTTGTGTATATAAGCTTGATAAACACATGAACTGATTGTATTTTATGTATTGTGATGTGAATAAATAAAACTGAGTGTAAAATATTTATTTTTTAACCTAGCATTGAATATTCATAATGTAGTAGATGTAGTTAAAAAGGGGTAGATAGTTAGTGCAACTGCATTTATTTGAAGAAAAACTGCCTTCAGTATACCTGACGGGAATTATAACCCGATTTTTGTAATCAGGAGCCCAGTCTATTTAATCCCTTAAGGGTAAGACCAATGTACCACCGAAACAGGTCAGCTCATGTACACTCCTTTCACCCTCAAAGGTAGTAAACTTACCTTGCATAGTTCCACTATGGTATAGCTGTCAAAATCTAATCCACAAAAGTTTGACTGCTTGCTACCTTTTAGGATAACTGGTGTACATGAAAAATATGTTTTGGAACAATTGGGCACTAAAATAATTTAACAGAAATTCCTAAAAGTCTTAAACCAAGTAGGTTTATAACAGTCCTGGGTGGAGCTGTACAGCAGTATGAGAATAAACAGGAAAGATGAGAAATCCTATTTTGATATGATTTAATTTTCTCAGGATATCTTCATTTTAATAAATAAAACTTTTCATACCTTATAAGCTGACAAAAAATATTTTTAATTTCAACCTTATAGTTTACATGACTAGTTCTACAAATTGTGTGACTTGATAATACTGTTCGTTGTTGGTCACAGCAATGGTATATATTATTGTTCCACCATTTGCACAAGATAACACTAATAACAATTTGCTCTATTCAAATAGTACCGATAATAATATACATTGCTACACACATAACTACATATCATTTGGGGTAAAATACTATATTTAAAAACAGGGGTGTACAAATTCCGCTTTTTAAATTTAAAACAAACTTGAATCCAATATATAAAATATTCTTTAGGTTAGAATTATTTTATTAGTGGTTTTGTGCTTGAAAAAAAATTAAATTGTGGTTATTTATATAATTTTATTCACTAAAATTATTTGAAATTGTTTGTAATTATTTTATTTTGATAACCCAAGTTATCACAGATTACAATTTCATATTTTTTCCATATTAATATTGAATTGTAATGTATACAGCACAGCATCTCAGGATGGCAATAATTGACCATAAAACTAGTATTTTTGCTATCAATTTTTTATTGCTGAAGCTAGAATTTTTTTCAAGAGAAGTTTAAGAAGATATTAGTTTTGAAGCCAAATGAAAGTTTTGCACACCCCTATCACAAAATAAAAATATGTAATGGGCTGGGTTTAGATTCCACTAATAACGAATATTGGACAGTGCACCTGAAATACATTACTTTCATTGATAACGTTCAGTACTGAAACATAGTTAATATTAGTAGTAGCTATTGTTTTAGAGTCAAGTACCATCATATTCATGACTAATAAAATCACAGCCATAGAAAGAATCAAATATTATTTAATAGTATGGACACCATTTAAACTAGGTTAATTTTATGTTTTAAAATATACAAGTTAATGAATATTGTTTTTCAAGAAAACCCTTAAAACAAGTACTTTTAGATCCTTTGTCTATAAGAGCAGCGGTTCCCAACGTGGGGTACGTGTTAGAACATTTGGGGGAAAGGAAAAAGCTACATTTGCCAGCAGTGTAAGACAAAAGATCAGTCAAAAGTTGTGAAATTAACTCAATGCTATGGTAGAGGAGGGAGAGGCGACTAAATTTGACCTTGAGAACATGATTTCAATTTCAAACCTAAAATAGTTTATAGTTATTAATGAATTAATCAGTTAATTGAATGTAATATATATATATATATATACATTGTTTATTCACATTATTACATTGTTTTTTCAAATCCCATTACTAGCCCATTTATTTTAAGTTGAAACAAATAAATCCAAAATAACTACAAATGTATTAATTAAACATTTTGCTAGTATTTAGGGCACAATTTTTTTAAATGAACTGCTAAGGGATACACACATGAAAAAAGGTTGGGAACCGTTTTATTAGATCAAAGAGGTAGTGCCAAATTCTTGAAATAAAAACAATCAATCTGAGCCGGACTTTTAATCATTATATTTCATTGAGAATAGTTGTGTTTTTATTATTAAACTGCAATATTTGTTATCTCATGTGTAAAGTATTAATCTAAACCCAGAATAACGAAATGCTGAATATCTTAATTCAAATACTGGAAATTAAAAATTATTCAACACACCATTAAATATTACAAAACTAATATAATAAAATACTGAATCAATTTAAATAAAAATAAGTTGCTGTGATCTTTACACATTTTGACATTTTATTATCTATATTATGCACCCTGTTTTTTCATTCGTACCATATATCATCTATTTGATACAAGAATTCTCAAAAGTTAAAGGCATATAGACAGGTGGTATGAATGAAGAGTATTTTCTTTATAATAGCATATTTTAGGCGGGTAAATCAAAAAGGGACGCTTATGAACCCTTTTTATACAGGATCACTATTTAGATTTGCGATGTTTTCAGCTGCATTCCCCTTAAATTTTGTACAGGTATTTTAAAAACTGAGGTTGGTGTACCTTTCTTTTAGCCAACTTTGCTTTATATAAATTGTTGATTTATTTCCTTCTTTTTATGTAGTTTTGCAAACTTAACTTTTGCTTATGTGCCCTTTTCATGTTACCCGCCTCATTTATAGTACAGTAGAGCGTCGGAAATCCGAACGTCAAAAATCCGGAGCGTCGCAAATCCGGATCGGCGGTGAGAGCAGGTCGTCTTGTACCAAAAAACAATTAAGGACTTTTTTACCCAGTAAGTTTCCATTAATTACTGTAGATTCTTGTGTTTTTTTTCTAAAAAGTATTGTAGAGTTACTAATCTAAATTATATAATGTACATGTTCTTATTCAATATACTTTATTAAAGTATTTTGTGTACTGTATTTTTTGAAGCCTTCAGCCTCTATTTTGCAATACAGTAGACTCCCGAGTGTCATGTATCCTCTAGTCAATACATTACGTATGTATACAGTTAGTGAAAGCACATTTGAAAATCCGGACAATTCAGTAATCCGGATGGGTCCCGGTCCCGATCGATCC
>CABFWB010001075.1:2177-24061 GCA_902151455.1 Timema bartmani | reverse complement strand
ATGAAATATTTCTCCAGTAGCAACATAGAGTTTAGTTTTCTGCACGTGCTAATATCAACGGATCTTGAATACCTTTCAAGGGTGTCCTGGAAGTTTGTCAAAACCTTTCAAATAAAGAGAAAAAGTTTTGACAAAATCCCAGGACACCCTTGGCATATATTAAAAATCTGTTGATATTAGCATGTACAGAAAACTAAACTCCATGTTGCTACTGGAGAAATATTTGATTTATTTTGGCCAAAAAAGTGTAATGCTATAAAAACTGTAAAATTACTCGCTCTCCCTTCTGCCTCACCTTAAGATAGATTATAAGGTATATGAAGTTATGACAGGCCAGCCGGGAGTGGAAAATATATTTCTAGAATAAAAAAAACTGACACAGGCCACAAGCTGGAAACAGTAATGGTGCAACAGGGGGGAAGAAATATTAATGTGGAAAAAAAACTTTTAGCAAAGAGCCACTGCTTAGCTGCTCCCCAAATACTTAATCCAGAGGAGTTACTCATTTTTATTCATACACCCACTTTTTTGTAATGTAATATATAGCGAAATATGTATATTGATCACAATTATTTGGCAAGATATTTAATAAGTATATGTTATATTCGGACAAAAATAACAACATTGCACAGCTTATTAATTTAGTTAAAGCCTCTACAGTATCATGTTCATAATTGAAAGGATTATACACTTGACAGGAGCAAAACGCACCATGAAATCGCTCCTAAAAAAACTAACCAAAGCAGAAAGTGACTCTGGCTTCTCTTAAATATAATACACTGTCTAATTTTAAATATAATATACTACAATATAAATTAATCAAACTGCAACAGAAGGTAAAGATGGAGAATGTATAATATGATGTTGGTAGGAAGAACAGTATAAGTTAGTTACTAAAGTTACTAAAACAAATTTAATATATTCATACATCAAATCATATTATCTGCAATTGTCACTTTTGCTAGATCTTATCAATACCTATAAAATAACACAAATAATATATTTAAGTGTCATCGATGTTGGTCATAAAAAAATATGTTTGGATTTTCTCTACTGTTCTTCCAACCAAAATCAGGGTATAGGTATTATTTTGTGATCTTTACAATTTGGAGCTGCACATATATATGGTTCAAATTTAATTTACACAGACATTATCATGTTAGGTAGTTACTACATTAAGTACTATTTTTATAGAAAATATGTACAGTGATCAGGTTGATTATAATCAATAAATATGCTCAAAATGTTAATATATTTTATTACTCACTTTTAAAGATATACCAATAAAAACTTTATTTGATTGATGGTTCAAAAATGTAATTAGTATATAAACATTACTAATAGAGTGTATAATAATATAATGTTATATTACATGTTAACAGTGTCCCATTAGTATTTTATAATCTATATATACTAATGAAGGGAGACGGTGTGGGGGGGGGAGGGGTAAATAACACACAATTTAGATAAGCTAAAAGATAAGCTTACAAGAAGCAAGTAAGGAGGTATGTCAAGTGATGCTCACATAAGTAGACTCAATGTTAAATGGTTCACTTTTAAATTTAAAAAATTGAAAAATGAAAAAATATCACATAAAATATAACAAATTGTACAATTCGTGGTGGGCTACAAATGAGTACAACTTGGTCAAACGAGTCAAATAAGTGGGCAGGTAGCTTTCCTCTGAAATATTTGCCTGGCAGGGTCAGGAAAGTGAGCTCATAAGTAAAACATTTTTATATTCAACTGTCTTGACTTGGTTACCAGTTTGTTTCGCTATTTTATTTTGTCACCATGTATTATAACCTGTTTGGGTTGCACACATTCTTATGCGCTAATGTGTTAAGGTTTGGGAAGGTATAATTAAAGGAAGTGTGCCCACGTTTGCATTGAGGTAGAGTAGAAAACCATTTAGGAAAATCCAACCTCAGTACACTCGACTGGAATGGAAAAACCGATCCCCCGTCATCAGCAGGCCAATTTATTGCCAAAGTGATGCCTAAGACCATGTAACCACTGAAAGGGATGTTTTTGAAACTTGCCTTACTCCTAATATTAAGCAAGTAGTTGTTTACATGCGGCAAGTAGCTTGACTTAACCTACCTCCTGTAAACTCACACACAAGAAGATTGGCCTACATTATACTTGCATTTTGTGCACCGCCTCCTACTACTACCCATATGAGCTGTAGAATTTTAGAGGAAGCGTACCCACATTTGAGTAGAGGGAGAGTGAAAAATTAGACTCGGTACACCCAGGTGGTGTTCGAACCTTGCCATCACTGGCAGAACAGACTAGGATGATGCCTTGGTCCTCATGCCCATTAATGCAGACACCTACATTATAAATTAGTTTCATTTAAAAATACTAAGGCTATTCCCAGTATAAACTGCCTACGAAAATGTCACTAAGCCTAAGCCAAGGGGACAGGATAAATAATGGACATCTAAAAAAAGGGAGGTAACTACAGTGTGAGACTAGATGGATTCATATTCAATTAGTAATTCTGAATCCTCATATTTGAGATATTAAGAATCTCATATCTAAATAGGTCTCAAATTTGGATTCTAGGAAATTAAATTCAAAACTCAAATCTAAAAGTCAAACTTATGAACAATTTGAACTTTTTACATTAATCATCTATTAATTACTAATCAGGGTTGTGATGACATTCCTCTTTTATTGAAATCAATTACAAAACTATATGTATAATTTAACCTACTATTTGTTTTGGATTTGATAAAATGTAATCATAAAATATTTGATTCACATTCAATTGTAGTTATCAAGCAGATAGTTTGTTTTTAATTCAAAATTGATAACCTTGGATTCCCACAAGTTTAAACTACAGTGTAGTAAAACCAACCGTATTTCACCCAGTTGGAGTTAAACCCTAGCCTCCCAGTACAGAACATTACAGTGATAGATTTTAAAAGTATCAAACATTACAGAGATTCTTTTTTTTTAATTCATACTTTATTGTGTTGCACACATTTGATTTTTTTTTTTTTGTAAATAAAGTTAGTAATATAAATTTTTAAATAATATTCTTTTTAACTTCGCATCTCATCCCCAGTTTGGGTTTTACATATAAATTATTAATTAAAATCTATTTAAAATTCAACATCCAAATATATGTAATTCAATAATCAAATAAAGTCTACATTATCGTTTGCCAAATAAATTACAGAGATTGTTTTTATGCAATGTAAAAGATCATTTCAAAGTCCCACAGGGGGCAATCTCCATTGCAAATGTTTAATTTTAATGGCAAGGAAAAATATCTACAAATAATAATTTCTAGATAAAACTATTATATAAATTGAAATACATCTTTTTTTGCCCTTTAACTTAGAAAATGTCATATTAAATAGGTTTAGCTGCACCATTTTTTTTTACTAAAATACCTATATAAAACAAAGTTGTAACAATATATAATCAATGAAGCTTTTGTCAACACCAATGTCATAAAAACCCTATATATATAAATATATATATAGTAAATACCTTAACAGTTTACTATGAAAAACATCTGATTATCTATCAAACCACAATGTTAATTAAAGGGCATTTAACAAACTCTTTTAACTCGATCATAAATATATGTATCTATCTATTTATCAATAATATCATGTTATATTCACAATAAACATTCATCCTATTAAATTATAAAACATATATTAATAATAATATAACTACACTAGAAACATGTTTTCCAAATTGTGGCTAACTCAACCTCTGGTTTATCCAGAATAATCTTTTGACTAAAAATTAAATTTGTTATCAATATTAACTTTAAAAAAATTCAAATTAAAATAAAACCTGCAAAATACATTACAGTAGTGCTACGGTTGCTGTTTAAAGGTAGGAATAGTTGGATTTTTTTTAACAAGTCATAGGCCTTATTCAGACTTTGTTTGAAACAAAAATATCACATCATATTCCTTAAAGTGTAAATAAATGTGTTATTTTCATCGATATATGGCCAATTTTTTACATCCCTGACAGTGACGAATTAACAAATTAAAGAAAATCCTGAATTATAATCATCGGGATTGGAGCAAATCTCATCGAATTTGGGTAAACAAGTTTCTAGTGTATCGTGGTTGGAGAACATGTGTTGAAAACCTCCCAAGTGCAAAATAATTTATGATTCAAACACTCGTGTAAAAAATAGGAAAAGATAGGGTAACAGTGCAAACCCAAGTTTGTTCAAAATTAAAAATGTCAACAACTTCAGCATCTACATAATAAAAAGAAATGAATTGTAGAAAATTAAAGTACAGATAAAAGTTAAAAAAAACAACACTAACACATATTTACACACACTTCAATATTCAAATGCTTTCATCTCATTCATTCTTCAAGATGCAATGAAGGAATCGAAATATTGAGGTGTGTTGGTGTTTTTGTGCTTTATTTTTCTAAAATTCTATCATATTTATTTAACTGCATATTATATTTAAAATATGCACTTTATTTTAGGGGTGTGAAAGTACTTGAAAAATAAAGTTCAAATTGAGTTTTATTAACTGCTCAAACTCAAATCAAAGATTTTGACAAACCTCAACAAATCTGATTACTCAGAATTTTTGATCTTGTTCTTGAAGATTCCTAATTTAATTAATTTTATTCAATTTTATTTTAGGATATAACTTCATAGGAAATAGAGTCCTTCAATATTTAATTAGCATAAAACTCAAACGAATAATAAAATGCAGAGCTATAAATATACATATTTAATTTTGTCTCGCTAAAAAAAATTGTATGTTAATTAAATTTATTTAAAAATTTGAATTTGTGAAGCTAATATTTTTTTTGCCAAAAATGTAATTATAAAAAAATTATATTTTGTAATTATATATGGTTTAAGTATGGATCTATAGGAAAAATTCAACTTGAACATTTTTTGTAAAATTAGTGCTTTGTGCTACTTGAACTTTTAAAAAAAAACTTTCTTTTAATTCAAACTCGACTTGAAGTGAAAAATGCCTACTTGCACACCTCTACTATATTTTATATATATATTATATAAAAAGGAAGTATCATCAAAAGATTGATATTTGCTTATATAAATATTTACTTTTAATAACATTGAGAAAATTGAGACAAACTTATATTTTTACTTAATACTTGAACGGTACTAACACCTTAAAAAATATTGTGTGGGGAAGCACACAATAAATGCATAGTATATTTAAATATAGTAATAATATATGTTTTTAATATCTATAATAACATAAATATAATTTTAAGAAAATAAAAACAAATCAAAAGTCTAAGAATCACTCGTGACCATATACTTCAGGGTTGCTAGCTCTTAAATGATGGATTGGTGGAGGGAGAGGGTAGGGGCGAAAGAACATTTTCACTTAAAATTAGAAAATAAAAACTGTTTCATACCAAATGAATAACACAAATAATATTATAGCAGAATTAATTCTATTAGTCATATAAAAATCTTAACTTTATCATTTTGTGCATTGCTCCAGATGTGGATTTTCAAATTTCTGAATAAAACAAGTTTCTTTTGCAGTAATAAAAGTGTCCCATTTGAGCAGATTATTGGAGGTACCATGTCCCCCTTTTAACAACACTCATGCTTGAAACATGTAGAGGGATATGTCTAAACAAACTACTCCAAAACAAGTTTTTTTTCCAAGGTACCAAACCACACAATTATTGTCGATATTTATATTTATCTTCCAATTTTATTTGAAGTGGGAAATCCACTTATAAAGAAACTTTGGCAATACTTTAAATCCATATTTATTAATTTCTTACATTTTGCAATTTAACTGTCATTGATTTATTAACATCCATAATAATATTTAAATTGCGATTCAATTTTTCTATCTCTCATTAATTTTCATCACCCTATGTGTTTATATTCATATTTATCAACTGAATGTTTCTTGTTTTTGGTTATATTTCATATTAGCTTTGTATATTATTATGTATACCTACGACTACTTGATGTGGTCAATAGTGCAAAGCAATAAGTTAATTACTTATAAACTAAATTCCTTCTTTCTTAACTTCAAATTAGGCCTGTGCGGGAATGACATTTTGACTTCGGAAAATTTTCGGGCAGAAATAATTTTCTGCGGGAATGGCACAGGAAATATTTAGAAACTGATTTTTAAATTTAGATTCTTCATTGTTTTTCAAATATTTAATATTAATAAATTTCTCAGCTTTCACATTTATTTAAACTAAAAAAATACCATAGTAAAAATAAAATAACTCTCGATCTAGCGCTGGGTGTTGAAATAAGTGCCTCAACAAAACTGAAGTACTACCATGATTATTTTTTTAAATCTTACCACAATTTATACATTTCGCTGACATTTTATCCTCTCTTTTTTCAAAATATTAGCCTTGCTTGCGCTCACATAAAATGTTTTCTTATTCTTATTGTAGATTAAAACAAAATACTCTCTTCAAATAAAGAGTTAATCAACTAACGCAATCGATTGGTATATTATAGAGCCTATCTAAGTGTCCCATCATTCTTTCACAATTTCTTTTTTTTTTTTTTCCTTTTGAGTTTTTGGGAGTCTTTTAGGAAGTTGTGTTGAGCGTTTCAAACTCATTCCTGACGAATTCCGATTAAATTAAACCTAGGTGGAGAGATTTTTCAGTAACGATCGATTTTCTTTAAGAGGCAGCCATTATCTCTTTGTCCAGTGGCAGCAATGTTAAGTGTGAACCGTGTTCTTCTATTCCTTTTAAAAGCCATATGCTTCCTTTTATATGTTTTCTATCCACCTTTCCTATATTTTCTTGAAAATCTGTATAACTTAAATTCAAATTTGCAATGCTCCTTACTAAAATTATGAACATTACCAAAAAGTACTTTATTGTCATGTACAAGAAGTGGCAAACCAAAGACTCAACACCCAAGTTAGGCTTGTGATCATGTGATGGTACCTTGTGTGTGTAATAGATACTAGTGTGGATATTACAAATTTGTATGAAGTCTTAATAGCAAATTATTCTTTTAATAACTTAGAGAAAAACAGGGGAAGAAGTGTTGGTCCATTTCAAAAGCTGCCCACAACATTAAGAACTGGTCACTTTGTTTAACTTGAAAGATTGTCTTACCTTGAAAGGCTGCACTATGACATTATATTATAATCCACGCCAGGGATCGACAACTTTTATTGAGCCCTGATTGACTTATAAAACTTATCAAAGATCACCCATCGTTTCTCCTCTCTACTTTCGCTTCTTTTTTTAATTCATATATCTTATATTTATTCCTTAAATTCAATCTTGGCTCAAATACTTGTGTCCCACAGTCATAAAGAAAAGCGAGAATAAATAAAATATACATGCTTATATTAAACTATTTAAATTTCAAAAAACACATTATCGATTATTTTGATCAAGGTAATTTTGGTCACACTCAAATATTATTTGAAAGTATTTGATATAATTGTGAGTTTAAAAGACTCATGAATTGACTTTTAATGACAATGTAGTCTTCTTATACGATCAACTAAAAATGTCTGTGAGATCAACCTATAGATTGCAATTGATCAGTCGTCGAGCCCTGATCCACGCCATAGTGGAACTCATCAAGGTAAGCTCGCTATATTTCAGGGTAAATGTAGGGTACATTGTTAAGCGATATTTCTTATACAGTAGTACAACTAACATACATTTTAATCAGGTTTACAAGATTATTGAGTCAACATGGGAGCTATGATAGACAAACAGTGTGGGCACTTATTTTTTTGCGATAGGAAACGAGAGGAGGTGCTCATACCAACCTCTCCCGCCGGGCGTGTCATCAGGGCACAGCCCCGCTGTTCTGTATACCCCTCTCCTCGCCATCAGACTCTGTGGGGGATACCCTGATGGCCTGGTACCACTGGTTCGTCAAGTCCGTCATCTGACTCTTGCAGTCTTTCAGTTCCTGCGGGACATGTTACAGTAGTAATACAGCCGAGAGGCGTAGATGTGTTAGAACTTAGATTGTTACTGCACCTGCATCACCTTAAGATATCACCCACATAATCAAAAAAACCACTAAATTCCTCGATTTACCTTGAACATTTATTCCTAAACCTTCCCCATGAACGGTGGTTAGGGAGGTGCAAAAAAAAACTTGTTTGTTCTAGTAATGCCCAAGAGAACTGAGTAGTTGTGTCTAGTTTGGTTCTCTCACCAAAATATCATGTCTGGAAATATGGTCTGGCTGTTGAGTTTCTTTTCTTTTTCCTCTCTTCTTTGATAAAGGCAATGCTTTCGAAATATAAAAACTTTGTATTTCAATGCGTGTGTGACTTTTTCTTCTATATATACAACAGAAGAAGTTGTCACAGTTGTGCCTTAGATTCTTCCCATTATTTTCCTCTCTCCCTAGGTGAACTTTCTTTGCTCAATCACTTGATTAGTTGGTTTTTCTTTATTTTTATCAATTTACAATATTTTATAATGATATAGACTAAATTAATTTGTAAGGCAAATGTTTTCATCAATATTTAGAAGGTGGAAGTTGAATTATTCAGAGTATACTTTTATTTTTATAATTAATATCCAATACCTTATGATAGTAAATATTGTGGGTGTGTGTGTATGTGTGTGTGCACGCGCGCACACTATGGATCAGGAAGGTTGAATTTAAAGGCAGTATACCCATATAAGCGCGGAGGGAGAATGGAAAACATTTTAAGAAAAACCACTCTCAGTACACCCAGCCAGGATTTGAACCCCAATCTCATCATTGGCAGTCCAGTTTTTTAAGAAAGTGACGCCTTAGACCATGCGGCCACCATTTGTTTCAAATGAGTGGTTTACCCGATGGAGTCTCTCTTTCACTGATATACGAGTCTCACGCATATCCATTATTCTCAAAGACATGTATGATACACACATGCCCATTGCCACAAGCATGCACATACCTGCTGCGTGAACCTCCTGGTGAAGAACGGGATGAAGAACTTGATGTCTATCTTAGCGAAGCCCTTGATCCGAGACTGCATAAAGTTTACCTCCATCTCCTCTTCTGTATACTCTGACAAGTGTTCGGAGTCAATGGTCTGGCCCTGAAATATACCCGCAGTTGGATCAATGATAGTTTGTGCACAATAACCCAGCCAGATGTTTGCATATTTACATTGGCAAGGTGAAAATCTAGAAGAAATGTACCCGTAGTTGTAAGGAGATTGAGTGGCAAAATATTTAGGAGAAACCACTTCAGAATAACGAGCAGGGATTTGAAGCTAAGACTTGTAAATGATGTACAATTTCAAGAAACCTTTAGTTAGAAAATATGAGCATTCTTAAATTCCTTATCCTCAAAAATCTTTATACAAAATTACTTCTTGGTTATTTAAGGCACCTAAGATTGATGGGGCATGAAACTTAGCTCTTCATGATATAGTTTTTTTTTTGTAACGCATATTACTACCTCTTATGGTTATATGCATGTGTACTAATTATAATAATATTTTTAGGGGTAAGATTATATTTATAGTAAGTGTACCCATATTCACATGAAGGAAGAGTGGAAAATCTTTGATGAAAAACCACCCTCAGT
This sequence comes from Timema bartmani, assembly GCA_902151455.1. Lineage (NCBI taxonomy): Eukaryota > Metazoa > Arthropoda > Insecta > Phasmatodea > Timematidae > Timema > Timema bartmani. Next base: position 14,511 of record CABFWB010001075.1, on the reverse strand, counting down.
ACACCCGATCGAGATTCGCACTTCGATCTCCTCAACCTTGGTAGTCCAATCTACTGCGAGAGTGACGCCTTAGACAATGTAGGCAACCAAGGCAGGTGCTTGATAAATCTTTGCTTGAAAGCGCCAGTCGAAATTTGAACAAGACAATCCTAACAACCGAAGGTGGTGCTGTCGGTCATAACAAAATTATTCCAAAACATTGTTTAGAGTGTGTGACACCAGTATACCTCAGTGGGAGCAAACTTACAAGTTCTCTGGTTTTACTGAGAGTTATTTCTTTCTGGCTTCGTCTGCGCCGAGTACGACCTGGTTTCTTGTTTGCCTGAAGAAACTAAACAAAATTTTTTTTACAATTTTGGTCTCATCGATCAAATAGTTCAACAGCTTAGCCTTTATTATTTTATTTGTGAATATTTTAAGAATGTTATGTTTCAACATAATTTTCATAGAAAGACCTTATCTGACAGTTATAGAAGTTACTAGATCTACTTTCATGTATTGATACATCAAGTCATGTGATCTGCAACTGTCACTTTTGATAGATATTATCAATACCTATAAAATAACAATAATTAATTAATTATAATTGAAAGAAGACACGGGAAAGGTGGATAGAAACATATAAAAGGGAACAAACACAATATGGCTTTTATAATGAAAAGAACACAGTTCATACTTTACATTTGTGCCATTGGACAAAGAGGTAAGGACTGCCTCTTGAAGAAAATCAATTTTTACTGTCCATTCCCTCGACCTAGGTTTCAATCAATCAGAACTCATCAGGATAGAGTTGTGTACTCCCTCCTAATAAATTCCGATAGAATGAAACCTAGGTCGGGAGATTGGCCGGTCACGATCTATTTTCTTCATGAGGCAGCTCTTACCTCTTTGTCCAGTGGCAACAATGTAAAGTGTGAACAGTGTTCTTGTTTTCATTGTAAAATACTTATTGTGTTTGTTCCCTTTTATATGTTTCTATCCACCTTTCCTGTGCCTTCTTCCAAATATAACAAAATACCTCAAAAAGAAAAAAAAGATTTACTCATAATATTCTATTGATAGTTTTTTTTTCTCTAATTTTATTTGATAAATCTTAAAACATGAAAATTGTTCCTTGGACAAACCGACCTTCATGAGGGGCATGGTAGACCCTCCGAAGAAGAGTGTCGTGAAGAGAACGATGATGAGCGTAGTGGTAACAATGACATGACGAGTCTCCCCACTGAACTGTAAGTGGAGGGACAGGGCATAGGCGATCGCACCTCGTAAACCTGGGAACAGGGAAATAACTAAATACTGGTTGTATTATTATTTTTAAGAGAAGGTCAACTTGAAATGGTCAACAAATATCTTCAAAAAAATTTATTCAGATTTTAAATATGGTTGTGTAGTTAATATATATTTTATAAATACTTTATTAATTATTTTTTTAGCACAGTGTCTTACTACCCATTTGGATTATATGCTTATGTACTAATTACGTTAATGGGTTAGGGATGAGGAAGGTTGAATTTAGAGGAAGTGTACTCACATTTGCATGAAGAGAAAGAGAGGGTGGGAAACCAATTAGGAAAAACTACCCTCAGTATACCTGACCAGCATCGAACCACAATCTCCTTGTCATCAGCAGTCTTCTCTATTGCAAGAGTAACATCTTAGAACATGAAGCCATCAAAGCGGGTTATAGTTTAATGCTCTCACCGCTAAACCACATAATGAACATCATCTTCTTGGTGATCTGATGCTCCCTGAACTTGTTACACAGGATGGCCAGGGGGAATATGTTACAGGCCCGACCAATCAAACATAAGACAATGCTCCACACGACCAGTGCTGGCTCGACACGGTGTTCAAAACTGAACAGAGCCAGCCCCAGGTACGCAAATACACAGGTCTCTGCAATGAAAGCCAGTGTCCGCATGGTCTGCTGCATCGTTATCTGTGTCACCGTCGACAGGTTGAAGTGGGTGTAGTGAGACATGACTATGCCACAGAACAGAATTGCCATGATGCCTAGGGAACAAAGGGAAAATATTGATTAGTGGTGTTCCAAGCTTTGAAAATTTGAACTAGGCTTCGGGGGGAAAAAAATCAGTTAACACAACTTAGAAAAAAAAAATTCCAGCAACTGGCAAAAACATGATAACCCTTATTTTATGAAAAAATATGCTAGTGATGATTTATAGTATCTTACCTCTTGAACCACAAGTTGTTTTTTACAGTCAGTCAAGACTTTGAGGATGACTAACATTGACACATATATTTTATTTATTTTTTATTCCTACAATTCAGGATTCCAGAGAAGTTTAAATAGTGAATACATCCCATCTAACTCTATCACAAGCTATCATATTTTTGCCCTAATCCCTCAATTACAAAGTTTAGCCAATAAAAATATTGACAGCTAAAATTCTCATTTATGTTCATTTATTGCCACTCAAAGTTGTTACATATTATTACAAACAATTTTGCAATAACACAATTTCTTAATTATTTTAGTGTAGGCATATCAATGTATCTACATAACATGATATAATATTTTTAGCATAAAACCATTAATGTAAAAAGCATGCACCTACACTTGTATAATGAATTGTTCATGACAGAAGCTTGGGAAATTGAAGTGATTTTTAAGCTACAGATATATCCGCATCAAGTATCATGTTCATAAATTTTGAAAAATTACACCTGGACATGAGGAATGTGTTTGGTTCCTGTATCCAGGTGTAATTTTTAAAAATTAACGAACATATAACAATTAAGTTAAAATATTAAAACTTCGATTTGGCTTCAAGAATACTTTATATATTTGATTCTGGTTCACTTGGAATTGGAAAAAGTGGACTTCTTACACCACAAAATTCTAGGGATCTTAGTGCGTATTAGGGCTAGCAACAGCTTTAACTACCTCATCTACAGACGCAAAAAGAGGGTGAATTTTAAAGTAGATGGATCAGAATTTGCCTTGAGAGAAGTTAAAAATCACTACCACTGTTGGAAAATGCCCCCTGTGGTGCACCCAATTAAGAATGAGACTCAATTTCCGAGTCTTGTAGTAGAATAAACCATGCTATACACACCCTGTAAGTTTAAATAAAATTAGATTTTTATTTCTCAACACTAAACAATTACTAACCCAAAGTCTTGCCTATACCGGTATGTAGTCATGTAGGTTCAGTGTGCGCCCAGTATTAATCAAACCTACACCCTTTTTCAATAATATAAGCATAGAGGCCTACATTAGTTACAAATTAGTTGAGCTAGCTGTATATGCACGTATTAAGAACTAGATGGAGTCGTGCTGATTACATATCATGCAACAGTAACTACTACAAATTGTGTGGTTTCATTGTCTATATATCAATGTTTCACAAACTTTTGTAAGTTATGTACCTCTTTTGGTGTCAAGGCTTAGCCAATAAAAAGAATGAAACCGAGCTTAAAATGTATGAACGGTTATTCCAAATTTTAATAAAATGTCAGTGATACTAAGCTAAATAAAGACTTAACAGAGGGAAAGGAGGGCTTATAAAATGTCATGACATCATGTAGTAGCCTACCTGACAAGTGAATGCCTTCGGCAAGAGCGTAGGGAGCATACGTGAACACCAGCATCATCCCAAACTCCAGTGAAGGATTCTTCCGGAGATCCACGTGCTTCAACAACAGGGCGCTGGCCAACGCGAACACCACCCCGATCCCTGCCGATGCGAAGAACATCAAACAGAACCTGTTGATACCAGTCAACACTGCTTCAGAGGACGTCATGGTAGGGTTGTTCGATTCCAATATTGAGGTAGTCAACACAATCGCCACTGCGTCGTTGAGAATGCTCTCCCCAAACACTAACATGTTTAAAACAGGGTCCATATCGAGCGCGTGGAAGATGGCGACCGTGGCCACTGGATCGACCGCAGAAATTAACGACCCAAATGCAAAGCTTTCCATGAAACTCAATCGATAGGCGACCTGCGCCAACCCTAATAGGTAGACTCCCGCACCTATAACCAAGGCGGAGATGGTGGTTCCTGCTATGGCAAACACCAAGATAGAACCAATATTCTGAAAGAAGTTTCCTTTATGGAGGTTATACCCAGACTCAAAGATAATCGGTGGGAGGAGGACCAGAAAAAAAGCCGTCGGAGAGAAAGCCTCCTCCTTTCTCCAGTTGGCAATGTTCTGATTGCTCATCAGGTTAAGTATCAACCCTATAAGAGCCCCTAGGAACACCACCACGACGCTCTCAGGAAGATATTGAAAGTTGGTTTGGAGCATCAGGTGAATTAATAGGATGCCTAAAGCTAGGACGCAGAGCACAAAGAAGATGGCCATGGAACTGTTCTTCTCTTCCTCTGCGGAGCCCTTGTCCGGTAGAACGGGGTCGGGGGAGAGAGGGGCCGTGGTTGTGTTCATCACAGGCGCGGCCGTCGAAGGGGTTTCAGTCGAAGTTGAACTTGAAGATGTGTTACTGCTCGTCGAGTTGTTGGCAGAATCTAAAGGTGTGTCTAAGGACTTCGTGCTAATAATCTTTTTAAACTCAGGTTTCGCATCAGAGGGTCCCCCTGCGTCAGGCTTAAGCTTATCTTTTTTCTGGGCATCTAAGTGCTCTGATACTGTCACTTTCGAGACATCTCTTTTTTGACGCACCTTAGAATGGGAGACATAGGAAACATAATCTTTATTACCATGCTCATAATTATGTGGTATGATAGGATTAGCGGGATTATCATTTACAAGATAATCTATTTTGATTTTATTTACATGTAATTTGGCCACGAATTCTTTGGAACTCACAGCTGTTTCGTTTGCTTGACTAGACGACACAAAACAAACAATTATTACAATCAACAAACTCCCTATCATACGAACATAGCGACATCCACTGGTGTTAATTTCCATTTCATAAGAATTACAAGCAGTCGAACCTAATTTCAAAAAATTATCTAATTTGGCATTAGTTAACTATGATTATTTGTATTGGGGAGAACTGACGAAATTCTTCCCGACATCTTCTGCTATTACGAAATTCAAGTAAAAAATACAAAAAAATCCCTTTCTAGAATAATGCGAAATAAAATTATCCTGTATATTGGATTAATATGCTTATTATCATTTACTATTGAATTACTTAGATAAATAATTTTGTTAAAACTAGATCCATACAATTTTTAAAGGCTGACGTAAATATTATATTCTAAATCGGAGAACGAAAATGCCAGATTTCTGTAGTTGGTCATCCTGTCTAACAACAGCGCTTCAGTGTGTAGAAGTTATTTTAAAGAACTATTGGTTTATACTGCGACGGCTCAATTGGTCAAATAAATATGGTACAATTAAAGGGTATAAACTAAAGCGTCATCCTTTTTTGTAACTCCCCATCCCACCCATTCTCACACAGAAAACAAATTCCAACAGTCCAATTTTCATTGGAAGAGCCTCTTAGAAATTACAAACAGACGTTTTAGCGGTCAATATTGATAACATTTTTAATGTTAACTTATTGATAATATCTAACAAAATTATCAGTCCAACTTATTGTATCCCTTTGGGCGCACCTAGAAGTCTTAATAAATAAAATAAATCATCAAAGCTACGAGAAAAGTAACACTGTTGTCATTTGTCACAGTTCGGGATAAATTGCGGTTAGTATTTAATCTTTGGAAAAATCACTAAAATAATTTAATGGAAGAGTAGCGAGGGAAAGCCTGGCAGTGCCTGCGGGTTAGAATGGAATGCTCATCTTTAAGGTCTGGATTTGGTTTGAGTTCTGATAAATCTCACTAGGAATAATTTTCCAAATTTTGAAAATTAATTTATTTTATATCCTCTATAAACAAACACGGCGGCGACCATTGCAATACCCCAAAGTCCCGTCTACAAACTTGGAATGGTTGTGTTAGGGAAACTTAGGAGTAAATGTTTTAAACAATTAATTTCAATCGTTTCTTAAATTACATTATTACTTCATATAAACTATTGCGTATCAACTTTATCAAAGTCTTATCACAAATAAATAACAGGTTCATTGCCTACATATCTGCTGACATTTCAAGCTCTACTCTATCTAATATAATTATATTCTATTTTCAGACTAGATTTATCAACTTTAATCTCACACACAAAAAAAAGAGGGAAATTGGTTTTTTTAGGCTGGTCATTCTATAAATTTAAACAGAGACATAATATTATTTTGTTCTACTTGAATGTGTGACTTTAAAATTCGAAGTATAACTGACAATGATGTATTGTCATAAAAAAGTATTTAGTAAATTGAAAGTTTATTAAGTTAAAAACTTTACGTCTTTAATTTTTAAAATTGTAATAGTTTGACCAGCTTTCCATTTCTTTGCATTGTTCTGGTAATCAACAGATGATGAACAGGATTTCAATAACATGTTTTGGATTATTTTTTATATTCATTTTTGTTTGCAAACTATTTGCATTCTCTTAATTAACACAATGTTTAAAAGTAAATATTGTTAGGAACTTTCCTCAAAAATGGTATTGTGATAAAAACAACTTTAATGTAGATTATTTACATTTATTAAGGTTTTCCTAGTAAAGCATTACAACTTCAATAAAATTATGGTATTTTTATATAGCAATAAAAAGATTAAAGAAGGTTTCCAACAATGTTTATTTTAGAATAAAACTTTGAATCCAGAAAGCACTAATGGTTTCGCAATAACAATAATTCAAAACTCTCTTTAAAGCCCTAAAGTCATTCTTTCTAGTATGATACATCTCTGTCAACAATGAATGTTATTAGGTGCCAGCGTGCATGGGAAAATTAAATCAGATGATATTTTATTTATTTACAGTTTATTTTAGTTAATTTAAGAGATGTAAGAAATTAATGTCCTACTTATCAAGGATTTAAATAGGCTACTATTGATTGAGAACATTGTGACGTTTTACGTCACACGCCGGTTTGAATCCCGGGCTGGTCGTCACGTGGTGTGACAGCAAGCAAGGTACGAATGATTCATTATAAGTGAGATTCCTTGTGTAAGGAACTTGTAAAAACCATGACAGTAATACATTCATTTGAACCTTGGTGACTTTGTATTTGTTCTATAATAATATACCGAGTTTAATTATTATTTCATTATAAGTGAGCAGAAGTAGTATTTGTACCCGCACGTGGACAAAGGAGTCAGTATCGCATAGCCTGGTTTGCTGGTGACGGGGAGGTCAAGGATCGAATCTCGGTCTGGCGTACTGGAGTGTTTTTTAAAATAAAAGTTATTTTACTTTTATCCTTTCCCGCAAATGCGGGTACATCTCTAAATTATACTTTCCTTATCCCTTCCCCTTTAATGTGAATATTCGAATGTCCCGCGGAGGACTAAGAAATACAAAGAGCATTTATAAAAAAAGTACTTATGTAGTCAAATTTAATTTATTATGTAATATTAGATCTATTTTTCTTTTAATTAGAAGTAGTTAAACGCGCACTTTCTAAACCAGCTGATTATATCAGCTACATGACTTATAAAATCCATCTCAGACTCTGCCTTAAAATATGAGTGAATAATGACCCTGAGAACTGGACTATTCCTGGATAGCTCAGTGGTTAGAGCATTGGCGTACTAATCCAAAGATCCCGGGATCGATTCCTATATCTAGGTGTCATTTTTCAATTTTCAGAATGTGTTAACTTATAAAATAACTTAAATCTAGAGCAGACACAACACCCAGCACCCTGGACGTTAGTTGATCACTGAAAGGGAAAACCCCAATTTCGCTAATTATAATTTTTTTTGCCATGCCTAGAATCGAATCCTGGGGGTCTTAGCTCAATAGGTAGACACGCTACCGACCGAGATAAGATGCCGGCCATCTAACTAGCAAAGTCTAATTTTACAGAGTTATATTTATATGTATATGTATTTTTATATATATATATATAGATAGATATAAATATATATATATATAGAAATACACATATATATATGTGTGTGTATTTCTATATTTATATGTCATATGTAATTTAGTTTTAAAAGAGGCTTTCACATTTCCTTATCTATCTTTTATTACAAATAATCATAAATAATATTAGAATGATTGTTGAGTAAGTTGTGAAGTTCGAGGTTTGAAAAGAAAGTAGTGCCCCCTCACCCACCCTCTCCTCCTATCCCATTATTTGTTCAGTTCTGTCCGAAAAGGAAGGAGGGATCGGTCAGAGGGGCAAGAACGACGAGGAGGGGAAGGGATGTCAAGATCGAACCCAAAGCAGATATTCTCGACTGGGCCGCAGATGTCGGTCGGCGCTCGTACGAAGAAGACTTGTGAAGGACACTGCTCGAGTAGACAGGAGATACACGTGGGTCAGAGAGAACGTCCTTTGGTGACATGACTGAACCGCAGGCGACATGAACACAGCGACGCTAGTAGCTTCATGCGTCTTCTGGCTTCTTTGTGGTGAGTTGGGAACCATCATTACAGTATAATAGATCCGGAGCAATTAATCGAAGACAATTTGACTTTAGGCTGTAATAGACATCAAACAAATAAGTTGAAAGAAACATAATATTATAGCCTTAAAAATGTGTCTGAAAAATTACTCCAAAGTATGTTCGATTAACTTATTATATGTATCACTCAACATATTCATTTAATTAAATAGTAGCTATTAACTTTAAAAAAGTTTATTTATTTGTCAACACAAAGTTTTATTCATTTCCTATGTAATGTTTTAATTTGTGGATTGAGAAAAATCATCTATAGCAGAATTGTATTAATTTCTGTGTTACGCCCCCTTTACGAAACCTACTAAGGTGGAGTTGAAGGGGGCGCGAGTGAAGGGTGGGGTTTGGATCAAAACTTTTTTTTGTTTGTCAAAACAAATCAAATAATTTATCAATACAGAAGAAACATAGAGTTTAGTTTTCTTCACACGGTGATATCAACAATTATTATTGTTGAATATCTGTCATGAGCAACATTATAATTGAAGAGAAAAAGTTGTCATTAAATTCCAGGACACCCAAGACAGATATACAACGACTGTTGATATCGCCATCTGAAGAAAATTGAACTTTGTTTCCTATATTTACACCTTAAATATTATTTTACTATAACTTATTACATTACTGTATTTTAAAATAGTAGCATCTGATGTTTGAATGGTAATTTTATTAATTCAACCTAATAAGTAATTTAATCATTAGTATGAAATAGAATTACGTGACTATCCATATATACAAAATAAGGCTCATTTACTTGCAGACATGTATATTTTTTCTCATTCTTATACTCATAAGTGTACATGACGTGGATAGCCTGGACGGGTGGTAATACGTGGAGTACGAAACGAAACTACAAATAAAATCTTAAACGTTTGGAAAATTACTTTGAGAATGGGGAGGAAATTGACACGGCTAAACCTTTTCTTTAAAATTAGGGGTGCAGGCAGACCTGTTCCCACATTTCACAAATCGGCGCGTCCGACCATTTACTCGCACTGGTTATTATAAGTACGGTACATTGTCTTCGTGGCTGAGTGGTTGGGGAGGCTGACTACATGTACAATATATTTATAAAACACTTTTTTTTTGCCTCAACATTGATAACATTTTACTATTTTATTGTTAATTTATGGTTATTGATACTGTCACACGTGACAATAGCAGATCACGTGACTTGACGTGAAAGTAGATATGGTAATGTTTTTGATTGTCAGATAAGTTTCCTATGAAAATCGGACAGTATTGGTATTGTGGATAGTTTCAACATTCCCTTCATCTGTTTCAAAACTACACAAAGGAAACCCATTATATAAATTTTTTTAAACATGTTTTACATTCTGGGTACCTACAAGCGACATGTTGTTTCTTCGTTTTAACGACTATTTTATTTCCACGTGTTTGTCATAATGAGACCAAGGGACCAGTTTCATAATCAGACCTAGCACGCCTCAAGTGCGGCGCTATACCAGATACAATACGACACCTATCTAGACCAATGGAATGGGACAGTTTCGCATATGTAACTGGCCCATTCCACTCTATTCTATGTAGGTGTCGTGCTGTGTTTAGTATAGCACCTCAATTGAGGCGTACTAAGTCTGACCATGGAACTGGCCGTAAGACATAACACATACCGTACTTAGAAAAACAAAAGTGTGTAACTACAATAGTCGACTGGAACTGTAAAGATAAAGTAAATCTACGGTGGGAGTGTAGGTGACAACTAGGAAATGCTACCATGTATCCATTCGCTAAACCATATAATCTGCAAGACCATTATACTGGCCCACTGGTTGTCACTTTTTGCAGTAAGAACTTTCACAACAAACCATTTGTTTTTAATTTTTTTCTAACTGTTTTTATATTATTCAAATACGAACTTATGAAAATAACCGGTTTTAATTTATTTTTTTAAATTTGTGAAAGTGGCTTCTATGGTTCCCTTGAAAATGCTTTTCAAATGTTCATAAGTTAGGACCGAAACAAGCACGGTTGATTACGTCATACAGTCATCGGTTCTGTTCATGCGCTCTTTACAAAATAAAAACTTTTTATTTTGAAACTAATATTTTGTATGGCTATTTCTCTACGTTATTTAAAAAACATTAGTTTTTTTGGTCAGATTAAAGTGATATTAAATACTTTTTAATTGATTATTTCATGTAAATATCTTTACTTGCCAGAACCGCTATAGACAAAATATAATAGTTTTATTTTATTAATATATTATGTTGTTTTTTCAACGAGTCACGAAAACGCTAGTTATACTATAATCCTTTGGAAGTATTATTAGAAGCGTTTATCAACACTTTTATTGTTAGTATTGTATTAATATGAGAATAATAATAACATAATAGGTTGACACGAGTCACTTTCAGACAATGTATGCAATTTAAATAACTTTATGGTGTACCCTAATTTTGCTAGGAAGAACAATATTTTATTAGTTACTAAAGCTACTAAAACAAGTTTAATATATTCATACATCAGGTCATGTTATCTGCAACTGTCACTTTAGATAGATATTATCAAAACCTATAAAATAAAACAAATAATGTAAAGATAATAAGTTCGCATTGCTTGGTGCAGATGTTCAAAAGTTTGTGGTCGTTTGTATTTCTTGAAAAAGCTCAAGTTCATTGTTGAAGTGGTGTGTGACTATATCTCGTGAGACATAGTTCCTAAGTTGGTTTCGACCCATGACCAGATGAACAAAGGACAGTAGATGTACAGACAACCTGTTAGTGACATTTAAAATGACCCTTCTCTAAAGAGAGTGACAATGGTCAGACAGATAGTATGTAGTTTACCTCCAGGGAACAAGGGAGGCAAGGAGGTATTACAGTTCGATTTAAATAGAAAGGAGCTTTTTGAACATTAAGCTACTAAAACCATTTTCTTATTTTATTAACGTTAGTTCCTATTAGATGCAGATATCAGTTTTGATAGATATTTACATAAGCTATGAAATAACACTAATAATTAGTGTTTTTAATTTGAGGTATTTTTAGCAGCGCGTCTTACTACCTGTTAAGGTTGTATGCATATATACTAATTACGTTAATTACTAAAGTATTAGAAAGGTTAAATTTGGTGGAAGTGTACCCGCATTTGCGCGGAGAAAAAGTGGGGAAAACCACTTAGGAAAAATCACTCTCAGTACACCCGAACGGGATTCGAACCCCTATATCCCAGTATTCGACAGTCTAGTATATTGCGAGAGTAACGCCTTAGACCAATCAAGCAGGTTTGAGGTATTTAAGGTGGGAGTGTAGTCAACTCGAATCAAAGACAGTATTTTTGCAATTTTTATGACAATTTTTTTTTTTTTCAAAACAAATCAAATATTTCTTCAGTAGAGACAAAGTTTAATTTTATTCACGTGATGACCTCAACATTTGTTTAATATCTGTCATGAGCATAGTGGTATTAGATGATAAAACATTTTAAATGAAGAGAAAAAGTTGTCATTAAATTCCGGGACACCCTTGACAAATATTCAACAACTGTTGATATCATCATGTGAAGAAAATTTAACTATCTTTCTAATGGAGAAATATTTTATTTATTTTAACCAAAAGGCTCTTTTTTCTTGTTATTAGATAGAATTTCACAAATACGTTTTGACCTTAAGTCGCTTCCTTTCCACCCCCACCTTAAGACTCATGTTTTATTCAACTCTGAAAGCATAGTGAGGCTAGGGTTTGTGACCATTGTCCGGACGAGCTGTAACTCCACATCGACCGTGACACAACTAGTAGAGAGCTCGCTGCATGACATTCCACCTGTAGACCTTACTTCTCTCTACATGCCACTAAAAGGTCGAGGGGGAAGGGAACGGAAGGGGGGGGGGGGAAATCTAT
>CABFWB010001074.1:135789-189427 GCA_902151455.1 Timema bartmani | reverse complement strand
CAAGGTCCCTTTGATGATCTACAGTCTCGCTTGTAGTGGCCTATTTTACCACATTTGAAACACTTCACCGCACTCTGGTAGCTCTTGCTCGCCAGCACCACAGAAGTTCCTGCAGTTGCCGGTACATCTATCTCATGTTGCTTCTCCTCTTCAATGAGTGGGCGTGCTTTCAACTCATCAATACTTTGTTTCTCCATCGGTACGAATTCCCAGGCCACAACAAAATGTTTATTTGGTAACGACATTAATATCTTCGTGATTCGTGAAAGTATTCTTTCAAGGTTGGCGGAATGTTTACTAATTTTAATGCTCTATGGTTGGCAGCAGTATTTTCAATTGTTTTGTTTGTTGATATATCATTGTTGTTTTTTGTCTTCTTAGTTATAACTGTATTGCAGAAGTTTTAAATCTTTTATTTTACATTATGAGAAAACTTATTAGTTGTAATGGTCAACATTATTACAACTAAACATATGTTATGAAGTATAAAGTTTAAAATTTGTATTTAGATGTTAATATCTTCCAAAAGAATGTTAATGACGTAACTAAGTGATATGGGATGATCTAAGTCTTATCTGTTTCCTTGTCCCATTACTCATTTATAATATCCAGCGCTGGAAAGATGCTGGATTACTTTATTCCGACATGTTTCGGTACTTTTGATATCATACTCATGGGAATTGAGTCATTGTGAAAAACACTATGTCTTATTACGACGACGAGATGTTATAGAGTGAGCAGATAGGACTATTAAAAATGAATATATCCGCTCATGTTTTCAAGCAACCCATTCAGTATCATTGCGGTAAACCAACAAGGATAGACCAAAAATAATGAATCAACAAATTACTAAACAACATTACCAGGAAGATGTATACCACTTGATAATTTGAAATAAAGTTGAAGTCAACAAGTTGGAAATTAATAGATGAACTTAAGTTTTATTTATTAATAAAGGATAAGTAATAATAAAAAGATAAGCATCAAAAAATAAAAAATAAATATATATAAAAAGTATATAGATATATATGATTCATTGAAAACAATTCGGATATTTACATTACAATATTATCTCTTTTCTATAAATAAACATCAAGTATGTTTAATCAAAAGTAGAATTTAATGACGTCCAGAATTTACATACATATTGCCACTAGTAGAGAGGACTTGGAATAGCCAATAGCATTTCATTCCCCAAAAGACTAACAAGAAAATAGTTTATTTTAAATATAACATTTTTTAAGTCAGCAACTTCACATCATTACATTTCTATTCCACAAGTTTAGAGGACTTTAAATAGATATTAATAATTCTTACCTGAAGTGACTAGCTGTCAGATGGTCAGAAGGACTTAGAATAGATCTTAACATTTCTCTCCTGAAAGGACTAACTGAATTAGTACAAGATTTAACATAATATAAACTTGAGTCAACCGGACTCTTATTTAAATTTAATTTCCAAAGCATAAAGTATTATTATCATGGTAAAAAAAGGCTGAAAATGAATTTTGAAATACAAAAGCCGAAAATTAATTTTAGCTCTACAGTTTAAAATATGTAGATCTGTCCTAGATTGAGATACTGCCAGTAGTGAAGTGTCCTCCGATTTCCTGGCGGTATTTATTTGATATCTTTTATTCAGAAAGGAGGAAGGTGGGGGCTACATACAAGGCAGAAACAAAAAGAATGGCAGAGGGGGTAGTGGTGAAAGGGGAATATGGGACGAGAAGGCCGCAGAAAGCCCTAGAACATTCATCTAGGCAACGTGGAACCATATATTGCCAGAAATGTCTTACTTCCTGGCGGCCTTAGTGAACACTCAATGTTGGCCAGGCCAGTTCATTCGCGCATTCAGTATTGATCACATGTTCGCGTAGCCGGTTGTGGGACGTGGGAGATAGTCAGCTTAGAATGTACATAGGGAAATTAAGCACGGTGAGTTTAGGACCATATCATATTATTTAAGTCTGATCGAATATTATTCGAAGTCATTTAGTGTTTTTTTGAATTTAAACGTTGTAGCTGTGATAAGACGCTACATATGTTGTGTATTGAGAGGGGTGGCAAACTCAGGGACCCCCCCGGTTGGCACAAACTCTAGGTACGCTACTGATTAGAGGTAGATCAATTTATCCAGAAAGCTTGTGGGGCTGAAGCCAGATTTAATTTAAGAACATGACGATTCACGCAGTACGAGGGTAAATTTTCTCTCCTTTCTTCTGTTTTTGGTCTGTTGTGAAATCAGCAAGATGATAGGCTGATTTTGAATTTTGAATTGGTTGATTAGGTGTGAGGTAGAAGTGGCAAAATGCAAAATTTGTCTTTTCCACAAACAATTCTTGACCCTGTGAGAGTGATATGTCCCATAACGCTTTGTGGAAAGCTTTTTGTTCAGAAGACATGGAAAACTCGCATTGGATGGGGATATGGCAGTAGATTAAAAATCAAAACCAGGTTTTATGACCTGGGTAGAGGATTTAATTCGATTGGTCGAAATCAAGATTCCTAGATGTTTTGGAAGAAGTAATACGTACCAATTCTGCAAGAAATAAAGTAAATTGGAGTTCCGAAATGTGAAGCATTACATGGCAAACATCTGAATCGATGAAACCATCATCTTCTCTAAGGAAATAGTTGAATAAGAGATTCTAGCAATAGTATCTGAGAATCTTGGCACTTGGTAACGGAGAAACAAGTCTTCCACTTCGTTCAAGATAGGTGATATAGTATTAGTGGATTGTCTCCTGGAACTTCTAAGGGATAACGTCTGAGACCCATAAAACGACTATTTCCACTAGAGGTTCCTGATGATGAATATTATTAGCACCGCGTCTTACTACCCGTTTGGCTTAAGTGCAAGGTTCCTGATGATAGCTGTGAAACACCGAGTTCTTCGTTGGATGAGAAGAGAGTAGATCCTTCATAAGAGCCTTCTAAAACTGAAGTTCAGCCCCCAAAGACCACACGCTTTTGCAGTTTTGTTAACGTCCCTCCATGATATACCGATTAGTTAAGGTTATCCACTCTCAATGTTGGGCGATGTGAGAGACAAAACTTAAGTTGGTGTTGGGAACATTATGATCCACGTTGCTTAGAGATGTAGGTAAACACCATTACGAATATATACCATTATAATGGTAATTTGTTCTATGATTGATATTTCGAGAAGTAAATAGTATTTGATATTCTCTCTGTAGGGATTTTCCTGTACTCAATAAACTATATTCATTTTCCCAAATGGGTTAGTTTATAACAGTCTTGAAGTTGCCGAGGTAAACGTTTGACTCTAGAGTCCTAAGTTCAATATCCGTATTCAGGTGACATTTATTAAATTCAATATTAACAAACAATAAGAAGGCTCCTAATATCTGATTTCATTTACCAAAATTTATACTATTTTTCAAAAGTGAGAGCTGCAGAACATATTATCTCATTTCAAACAAATACACAGACATAAGAGTTATAAGGATTTCTTTGATTTAAAAAAAATATATATTCTTCATTCAACAAATTGACTATAAAGAATAAGTTTGATTTGCTACGCCTGTATATTTTATATGCTCTAAAATAATTTTAATAATAGTTTATTTAGCAAGCACTTCCGCGCTGCTAACAGTATTTAAGCAGGTATAGTTAAGCGATCTTCTCCATAATGCTACAAACAAAAGCACAAACAAAAATATATAAAATCCTGAGGTAATTTTTTTGTTTCTAAGGATGTACGGGATATTCAATAATGTGGCTTTGAGTTGCCGTAGCTGGTTGCCATGTTGGTTTAACTTGAAGATGGCTTCTGTCAGGGGTATTAGTAAAAATATTCCTTTTCTGAGACAACAGTTTCTTGCTTTATTAGGAAATACCAGCACGTCCGTTAAATTTATTTGTATCGTTGTTTTTATAGGTTATTTATTATCTTTCTCTTCTGAAGCAATTCGAGTTTTAAGTGTTACACCAGGTTATATATTACCACCTGCGTTTTGGATATGGACTGCATTTACATATTGTTTTTTAGAAATACATTTCTGGGAAATATGTGTTGATATTATTACAGTGGGTTTATGCGGTAAACTCATCGAACCATTATGGGGGGCATTAGAAATGATGACATTCTTTGCCATTGTGAACATTGGTGTTGCAGTATTGAGTGCATTTTTTTACTTAATTTTATATATGTGCACATTTAATACAGATCTTTTGTTTACTGTTCATATTCACGGATTAGCAGGATACATTGCAGGTGTTTCAGTTGCAGTTAAACAAATAATGCCTGATCATCTTATTATCAAAACTCCTTTAGGTAAACTGACTAATAGAAATGTTCCATTAACTGTTTTTTTCTTGTCGCTAATATTTTGGCTTGTTGGTCTTCTTGAAGGCACATATCCAACAATGTTTCTCTCAGGACTTCTCATAAGTTGGACATATTTAAGGTTTTATCAGCGACATAGCAATGGAACAAGAGGTGACCTGGCAGACAACTTTACATTTGCAAGGTGTGCATACTTTTTCATTTTTAAACATTGCACAAAGTTACAAACTCTGGAAAAAATAATTAAATATAATTTTAGCTAGGCCTAACTTAGGCTATATTAGTTAGGCCTATCTCACAATTTCACTAATGAGTAACCTAGCACCAGCTGCACACTTGTCTTGGGTCAGCATTCCATTTAGACTAGTCAGGTCAAGAGCGCCTACAATTTCCTTTGATAAAGGATTTTTTAACCAAACACTTTTTTAATTAATATTAGACACATTGAAAGATCAGCAATTTATATACTAAGGTTATTCAATTCATAATTTAGTAAGCCTAAATAATGGGAATGGTGCGTGCTGAGAGCAAGATTCTTTAATTTTGTTCTTTGTCATAATATAGTCATCATTATCATCAACTGTTTCCAGCCTGTGGCCAGGTTGGTTTAGTAAAATGCCTCTACCTATCTATCCATCCACCATTCTTCCTCCTCTAATTTCTTCCACTCTTCACCTCTCACTTTCATACTTTTGCTATCTGTTCCTTGTATCTCTTTCTCGGCCTCCCTTACGGACTGTTTCCTACATAGGCATCTCCATCATTCTCTTTGGTATTCTATCCTTGTCCTTCATCATTACATGCCCATACCATCTCATCCTTACTTCCTCTAGTATCTCATGTACTCCCTGTACCCCAACTCTGTTTCTCCTTGTGACAACCAACCCATCTAAAAGCACACAATCATAACAGAAGCACCTCAGCGATCTCCTCACACTTCATTCCCATGTCCTCCACTTTCCTAGTCTCTTACACAGCTACAATGTTCATATTTCTGCTGCATATGTGACAATAGGTACAAAGTACACCCTGTACAACACTTCATGGACACTTCTCTTCTCCATAGCAGGTCTCGTACACTACTCTAGAACAACTCTCCTTGTTGTCCTCTTTCTCCTTGTTGTCCTCTTCTCCATAGCAGGTCTCGTACACTACTCTAGAACAACTCTCCTTGTTGTCCTCTTCTCCATAGCAGGTCTCGTACACTACTCTAGAACAACTCTCCTTGTTGTCCTCTTCTCTGCTTACCCCTTCCCTTCAATCACATTTCCAACATATTTTACATTCTGTAGGTCTACTATTCTCAGCTCTACTCTAACTTTACTAGTGATACATTTTATATTTATCAGCACCTATAGGCCTGTTAACATTTTGGTAGCTACCTAGTGAAAATAAATTGATGCATTTCATTCAGTGAGTCTTTGCCTAACTCTTGATATATTTTAATGTACACTTAGCCTAGCTCCTTTTTATCAACTTTTAGCCTAAATTTTAATAGAAAATAAAAATATTTCAAAACTTCAAATCACAACAATGAGTGCCTTGTTTCTCCCCTTTTAAAAATAACATTCACCTTTATCTCAAAAACCAAAAGGGACAAAAACATTTCTTTTTGGAACGCTATTAGGTAACCCTAGATGAAAATATATAAGTATTAAAAAAAAAGTCACAACATGAAAAATGTTATTAATATGATTTTAAACAATATTGACAGAATTATATTTAAAATAAGAAAAAAATGAAAAAAAAATTTATCTAAAACTACTCTGAAACTAATTTGCTGCTACAATGATGTCATTCTTGCGAGCATAGCCGACTCGGACATCAATGTGACGGCAGGTATTGATAGTTCTTCTAAGATGGAATGTTGAATCGATGATGGCTTTTGTCAATAGTTGACCATCACTTCCCGACACTTGATATCATCACCGCATCATGTGACAGGCAATATCAAAATGGCCGATACCAACTAGAGTATGTTCTGTTGTTTAAAATATTTTTGATTTCAAAAACAGGTAAATAGTTAGAAACTGTTACATTAAAGCTTCTGATAAACAGTGCTTTAACCCTTCTTTCAGTAAATACAACCTAAGCTGTCATATCTTCTCATATTGTTTGAACTGAAGTTCACGATTACTTTTTTAATTGTCATAACAATCCAACTTGATTTAAATTAATAATAATAATGGTTACAGACCTAGGAAAACAAAGCAGTTCAGGCACCTGGGAAGTCTGCTGACAAAGGATACCTAATACACCAAGGAAATTAGGTTGAGGATCGCCATGGCCAAGGAAGCTTTCAACAAGAAGAGGTTACTGCTAAATAGCAAGTTGAGTTTGGAACTGAGGAAGAAACTGATGAAATGTTACATTTGGAGCATCGCACTGTATGGAGCAGAAACTTGGACTCTTAGGAAGATGGAAAGTAAATACTTGGAGAGCTTTGGAATGTGGTGCTGGAGAAGACATTAGAAGATCAGGTGGACAGACAGGTTGACCAATGGAGAAGTCCTAAGAAGAGTGGGTGAGAAGAAAACCATTTTGGATGTGATTCTTCGGTACAAAGCAAACTGGATCGGACACATCCTTAGGAGGAGGAGGAGGAGGATTCAAATACTAGATGACTTGAAGGATATTTTGGGAGTTGAAGGAGGAGGCAAAGGACATGAAGCATTGGACTGGACCTGTTGCATGACAGAAGGGTTTGTCCACAAGAAAAGTGCCAAAACATAAAATATTATTTTACAGTAGAACTGTAGTAACAACATTAGGCCTAATTTTTATTATTTTAGAGAAAATAATATTTATAATACAGTTTGGAGCAAAATTTAAATACGTTTAATTTGTAGTTAAAATATGCCAAATAAACTATAGAAATAGGGAATATTTCAAACATAATTTATGATTCAAATTGTATAAATAAGTGTGGTATTATACTAGCTATTGTTTTTTTCAATGTGAGATTATCTGAACAATGTTTTATAAACTGCTAGTAGAGGTCTCTTTCAACAGATGGTGCCGGGTGACCTGGTGGTCTAGGGGTAAGGTGTCAGACTTCTGTGCTGAGGGTCTGGGGTTCAATCCTTGGTCTCGGCACAGATTTATCTGATTGCCAAACCCTTCCTTCACCTCTGATAAGATGTGTATTAATCACAACTTGTGAATGTGAGGAATGCCAGGCCTCCACCGTGGTTCGGATTCCACGTTAAACTGTAGGTCCTCCATTTCATCTCACAATCACCCTACCATTACACATTAGTGTAAGTGCGTATAACCCGAACAGGTAGTAAGACGCGGTGCTAATAATAATAACAGATGGTGCCAGTTGTCATAATATAAAAATATATAATGATTTGTTTATTACCTTTGAAATTTTGTCCTGATACTAAGAAAATGTTATTGAAATGTGTCCTGATACTAAAGACACATTGTTGAATTTACTTCTGTCATTGAATTTTAATTAATTTAGTTATTTGATATTTAAGGACTAATTTATCTGTTTTACACAGACATCAGCAAGTAGTTAATAAACAGGGTGTATACTGGGTCATTAAAGTCACTAAAGTCACTAAAAAGTTATTAATTCCTAAGAAGGTCATGGAAAAAGTCCCTGAAAAGTCACAAATTTTCAATAGTTTGACCATAAAGTCACGAAAATATTTTTGTTTGAATTTCCCGCGCATCTTAACAACGTGAACACGTCAAATGTCTAACCACCCCACTATCCATAATGCCAGGCGCTAGCCGCAAGCTGCCTGATTGTTTTTACTATGGTACCAAGGACAAGATTAACATTCACCATCTAGTTAAAGTTTAATGTTGCGTGTGAATGCATATATATGCATTATATAATATTCAGCCGATTACTTAAGAAAGTTTGTGGTTAAAAAAGGTCACCAAAAAATCACTAATTTTGGTCTCTACAACTCACTAGACACCCTGATAAATAAGAAACTTTGAAATATTTCATGAAGTTATCTTTTACCCAACTAATTTTACCAGGGCTACATTTTTATTATATAATTTTTATAAAAAAAATGAAATAATTGTTATAGTATTAATTTTTTTTAAAAATTTTCACTTCGAATAAATATCACTAGCTTAGCTTATAAGCTTTCATTTGGCACCAATATAATAATGATAGCCCTATTAGTTCAGAAGATATATATTTTAAAATAAATATTCTAGCAATTTATGCGGTGAAAAATGATCAACGTTGGACAAGCTTCGCGCTTCCATATCTTTAGAATGGCTTAGCGGACAGAATACATATCTTGTATTTTCACCTAACTCCTACCATTCAATAGTTATACCAAATGTGAAAGAAAGATAAAAGTTGTAATCAACTTTTGAATAAATTTGATGATTTGATATGGAATGACTCGGGCATCATATGTTGTTTACTGTAATGGAGGTATTTAATTTGTTTAAATGAAAGTACCCTAATGTGAACATTGGCCGTGGAAAGTTTGCTCAGCTACGTCCTAGCCATGTGACATTTTCCACACATGTGAGTGTGCCAATATCACGTAAACTGAAAATTTGCGAGCAGCAATTTCTCAGCATGTCAGCCTATAAAACGTCGAGTAAAGAATTTATACAAGCTATTATTTGCAATCTATATGATTCTAAGTGTATGTGTTATGAGTTTTTGATCTGTAAAACCAGGTTTTCAGCTATTTGATGCTTGTTTAAAAAATAGATTAGGTGACAAAATAGTACAAAACTGCAAATGGAAAATTGTCAACAAACAATATGAAAATATTCTAGCTGAGGAAACTATAATAAAGAACAATCACAGAAGTGCTTTAATAATTCTAAGGACAGTTCTTCAAGGGAGAATGTAATAGTTAAAGTAGATTTTGCCTCTACCAAAATGAGATACAGTCTGCACATTGGTCAAATCCACAAGTAGCTGTTTTTACAGGAGTAATATAAACTCTTCATGTATTTTCAGATGGAGCTGCATCTCAATTTAAACAAAAGTACAATTTTGCCAACATTACTTTCTTCAAAGAAAATTATAATTTGGAAAGTTTTACATGAACATTTTGTTGCATCATCCCATGGAAAAGCTGTTGTAGATGGGATCGGAGCTGTGGTGAAATGTCATGTTTGGAATATGGTTTGTTCTCAAAATAGCGTTGTCTGCAATGCTGAAACTTTGTAAAATTCTCAAGACTTCTGTTATTTGTGTTCCAACTGAAATGATTGACTCTTGTAAATGTTCTCTCAATAAGAAGTGAGAAGTATTCTCACCATTAAGGGCACACAGATGATTCATTATGAAAGTTAATACAGAAAGTTCTTTTGACAAAATTGAACAATAAAAGGAAACCCAAAATAGGCCTGTGCCTCATCAAAAAGAAATGATTCAACTGTCCAAAAGGTGTTAACAAAATGTCTAGTTATCCTACTGTAGGAGAATGGGTTGCTGTTATCTATGATGATCAATGGCCACCTGGGACAATAGCTAAACATGTTGTAGTGAAGTTTATAGTGCTGAGCTTAGTGTGGCCAGATAAAGATGACTTGGACACTTTTGTGTATAACTCAGTCCTAGATGTTAAAGAACTGGCTCCAGGCTTGATTTCTTACACATGATATGCTGTTTACTCGTTTCTGGGAAAGAGTACAATCGCATTGTTGACTTAGATTTATCAACTCTGTAGAAAACTGTCATGTAAACATATGCAATTAGTTTCTTGGTTTTACTTTTATTAGTTTACACACCAAATAAATATTAACTAAGAATTAATAAATTTGTTGGTTAATGTTATACTTTTTGTTCTGATAGTAACAAGACTAAAAATACAAAATATTATTTTTAAGCTAACTAACCTAAAATTCTGAAATACTAAAATTTTTTAAGGCTACAACAGGTATTAAACATTGGATATTGAAATGAAATACAATTTCTTTAAGCATAAATAAATTATGAGAAAATAAATAATGTAAATATGTTGATTGTTTATTACCATTTCCTTGTCCAAATACAGTCAACTCTCGATTCTACGACCTGTTCCCTGGAAAAGGGTCGTTATTTCGAAGGGGTCGTTATTGGAATGTTAACTGATTTTGTTTCACCTCCGACCCTTATACGCAAAAATTGCTTTTTTTAGACAACACATGAAAAAATACCTACCTATTTCTTAAAGAACTTACCGATCACGAGGGGCTTCATCTTATCGTTGCCGTCTATGTTGAGCACAGAAGGGTGGTGAGGCGCTCCTTGCTCCTCTTTGCACCCTTGCTCTTATCCTCTTTCACAGCAAGAGTGTGATCTGGCATGAGGTTGTAGAACATCCCCAGCTGTTCAGCGTTGTATACATCTTGAGGATGATAGCCCCTAAGTATGTTTCGGAGTAAGGGCATCCATTCCTTCACCGGTGTTGGGTTGACCTATGCGCTTTCACCGACGACTTTGTGTCTGGATATGCTGTGATGCACTTTTTAACGCTCTAGCCACACACTTGAACACCTAGTTTTCTATACCCAACCTCAGGGAAAATTCATCGACCTTCTTCTGCATCATCGGTCCGTTTATTGGCACGTTTTGCGCTCAATGCTGGCTGAACCACTCCAGCATAGCTTGCTTCAGATTCGCGTGCGTCGCACCCTTCAAATTTTTGGCCTTTACATCGTGGCCTTCCTTCTGCACTACATTCACAATTTCTTCTCTCATTTTGAGAATCGTGAAAAGTGTCGACTTCGGAATGCCATGCCACCGCGTAATCTCCATCTTTGTAATCTTCTTCTCATCCATTTCCTGGATTATCTCCTACTTCTTCATGAGCGTCAAGAAGGTCCTCTTTCCACTCATTTCGTCGAAATTATAAGTTCGTATCAAATTAAAATAAATAGTGTGGGTCGTCCAAAATCGTTCACAAAATCAAACCAAAAACGTAACCAAATCGAGAATCTAAATAACAATGGCAAAAACAAGCCTGGCGCGTGATGTAGTGGCAGTCGCGCGCGGAGAAACATTGTCTTGCTTGTGGGAGGGGGTGGACAGTCAAGTGCTATTGGCTGGCATTGATAGGGTGGTGTCTATTTTTATACCTGCCCTACCCCAGTTACTAGTAATACAGCGCTCACAAAAATAATTGCAAGTGCAACAAACACCATTTATGACCGATTTCCTTAAAATGTTCGACCTTTTTTTTCCACATTTTTCACGGTTCCCCAAAAAAGGGTCGTTACTTCGAGAGGGACGTTATTCCCGGGGTCGTAGAATTGAGAGTTGACTGTACTAACAAAAAACATACATTTTGAATTTGATTGGAGAGCTTTAAAGATTAGATTAGATAACTAGATTATTTGCATTTATAGTTTGTTTTTTGTCTCAAAAATGTGTTTAAAATTAAGTTTGACTGATGGTTAGTGTACACTTACCATCAGTCAAACTTAATTTTAAACACATACATATCAAAATGTCCATTTACTAACAATGAACAGACCCCTAAATTAATCTAAACTAAGTATAAAAATGTGAGGAAATTTAATGTCGATATTTAAATATTTTTTGGTGCCATATTATTTCCATTCACATAAATCTATCATTATGATGGGATATTATTTCTCTCTGGTGACGGATCTTAAAGAAGCCCTTACGATTTGGGAGATATATTTAGAAGAACTGTACGACAAAGAAAAATGACCAGGAAACCTGGTGATTGAAGCCAAAGAAGTAGAGGAAGATGAAAAAAGACCCAGCATTTTCAAGAGTGAAGTGGAGAGAGCCATCAAGGACATGCAAAGAAGGAAAACTGCTGAAAATGACGACATACCAGCTGACCTGAAGGAAATGAACAACGGATTACTGGCTCTGAAAAAACTTATAAATAGGATCTACGAAACAGGAGAATGGACCAAGAACTTTCTAGACATAACCATGACGGCTCTAAAGAAGAAGAAACAAGCCAAGAAATGTAGTGAACACAGGACCATCAGCCTCATCTCTCATGTGGGAAAGATCGTGGCAAGAATACTCAACAGGCGACTGGAACAGAAAATAGAAAGTATGATGGAAGAAGACCAATTTGGATTCAGAAAAGGAAAATAACCACCAGAAAAGCCATCGGGATGCTAAGAGAATAATTTCAGAAAGAGTGCTAGAAGTCTACATTGGTTTCATTGACTGGCAGAAGTGTTTGATAAAGTGAAATGGAAGAAACTGACAAATACTCAAGATCGGCATCAACTGGAGGGACTGATTTCAAACCTGTATCTGAGACAGCGAGTGCAAGGTGAGGCTGAATGATAGAGAGACCAGCAGCATAGAGATAGGAAGAGGAGTGTGACAGAGATGCTGTTTATAAGCTAGTCTTTTCAACCTGTATGGTGAGTGGTTGGTCGGTGAAACCTTAGAGGGATGTGGCAATTTCAGGATAGGAGGTTGTGTCATCAACACAATAAAATGTGCAGATGATCTAGCATTGATGACCAAAAATAAAAAGACTTGCAGGAAATGATGGACCGGCTAGTGGAGATATGGAGAAGAAATTGCATGGAGATAAGCATTGAGAAGCCAAACGCTATGGGAATTTAAAAAAATGAAGAGCTGTCGAAAATAAAATTGAAAACTAGGAGTTGGAAAACGTAGATAAGTTCAAGTACCTGGGAAGTCTGCTGATAAAGGATGTCAAATGCACAAAAGAAATTAGGTTGAGGATCGCCATGGCTAAGGAAGCTTTCAACAAGAATAGATTACTGCTGACCAGCAAATTGAGTTTGTAACTGAGTAAGAAACTGTTGAAATGCTATTTTTGGAGCAGAAACGTGGACTCTTAGGGAGATGGAAAAGAAATACTTGGAGAGTTTTGAAATGTCATGCTGGAGATGACTTGAGAAGATCAGGTGAACAGACAAGGTGACAAATGAAGAAGACCTAAGAAGTGTGGGTGAGAAGAGATCCATTTTGGATGTGCTTCTTTGGTACAAAGCAAACTGGATTGGACACACCCTTAGGAGGGACTGTCCTCTGCACGACATCTTAGAAGGAAAGGTTGAGGGAAAGAGGAGCTTAGGAAGAAGAAAGATTCAAATACTACATGACTTGAAGGAAAGAAGAAAATTCTGAGTTCTGAAGACGGAGGCAGAGGACAGGGTGCATTAAGAGGTCTAAGTTTCACTGACAAAAGGAATGGTCCTGTTGTAAGACAGAATACCTAATAATAATTAATAATAATAATAATAATAATAATAATAATAATCATAATCATAATCATAATCATAATCATAATCATAATCATAATAATAATCATAATAATAAAAATAATAATAAATTATTTCTCTATTCCCCTTAACAAACACAGATCATAGATCTTTTAGTTAACTAACATTAATCAAAATCCTACATTAACTATCCAACTACATTTTGAAACAACAGCTAGAGAATTGCCAACTAAAAAACCTTAATACAGTAAGACAAATTTTATTTAATTATTATAATATGATAAAAATAATCTAATATGTTTATACTAAAAAAAATGGGGATGAAACCAAACCTAAGAAACATACCTTTTGGGCAAACTTTTTCCTCTGAGCCCATTACACTCACAAAAATACGAGGAATTCAATGATACTCAATTCTAAACAAAAACACCCTTGCACATTCACTAATGATTTTACATCCAGCAAACTCACACAAGGCTACATTAGAACAAAACTGAAAACGTAGAAGTTAATAAGTATCTGAGCAGAAACACCCACCATAAGTCACTTGGTAAAATGAAGTAATATAGGTTTACTTTAAGGCAAAATAATGTATAACTCAATTAATAGATTCCCTTCCAACTTAGCTTTAATCAACCTTCCGCTAATCTTGCTACCATTCCATTCATTAATAAATTAGAATCTCAATTAATATTTACAAAATAAACGATTTGACTTTTGTAATATAAGATTACCTAATATATTGTAAGGGATCTGGATTTTTTTAGGACCGCATCTTACTACCTGTTTGGGCTATATGCCCATCATGGATAAAAAAATATGTGTGTCTGGCATGTTTACGTTTGGACCTAAGCTTTATTGAGTTGTCTGTTACTGTCATACTCTATGGCATTAGGAACTTGAAAATTCATTGCTGCACTTACAAATGTACACCACCTATCCCTATCTTGAGCTAGTTCTATCCAGTCAACCTCATTACACTATCTCGATCTTGAGCTAGTTCTATCCAGTCAACCTCATTAAATCCTCTCTCTTTCAGGTTCCCCACTCCCAAAAACATTGGAATTGATACCCAACTTGCATATGTTACAGAATCCCACCATTATCACCATACAAATGGCAATCTTGGAAAATTTATTACAGGTAGTAGGTCTTTAAAAAATATTTTGCATTTTTTTCCCGAATCGGTGACCTAAAAAGTATAAATATTGACACCAATATCAATGAAGTAAAAAAACTTTTGCAACCTCATTACTTGCTCACATACCAACCATACCATCTCAGTCTCGCTTCCTCTACTATCTCATTTTCATTACATGCCTATACCATCTCACTCTTGCTTCATCTACTATCTCGTGTACTCCAACATCCCCATTACATGCCTGTAACATCTCAGTCTTGTTTCATCTACCAACTCATATTCTCCCTGTACCCCCAACTCTTCTCCAGATAACTTCATTCCTAATCTTGTTTCCCCTTATGACAACCAACATGCTCCTCATACTTCATTCCCATGTCCTCCACTTTCCTAGTCTCTTACATATGCACAATGTCCATGTTTCTGCTGCATATATGTCAAAAGGTACAAAGTACGCCCTGTACAACACTTCCTTACACTTCAAGGGCACTTCTCTTCTCCATAGCAAGTATCTTACACACCTGTAGAGCAACTCTCTCTACTGTCCTCTTCTCATTAGATCCTCTCTACTTCCACCTTTCTCCTCAATCACGCTTCCAAGATATGTTATGTTCAGGTTCTGTACTTTTCTCATCTCTACTCCGTACAACTTTATAGCTTTACTAGGCCTTATCCTCTTCCTTTTCACTACCATCACTTCACACTTCCTTGCGCTAAATTCCATTCCACACTCTCTCACTTCCTCATTCCATTCCTGTAACTGCTCCTGTGTTTCGGGCTTAAAGTCTTTGACCCTTCACAATTAAATATTAATTCACAACTTCTAAATATCTACTCAATAAACCACTGCTGATAATATGTTTCTACATACCATGATCTCAGCTTGTGTGACCCACATTTTATACATGAACAATCTTTTTACTAAGAAACTCGGCGGCTTGCTCAAACGGCCTTTTCATATCAAACTACGACTCCAACTTAAATGACTATTTGAGGAGAAAGGATGAATATTGCACGCAAAAACATGAAAATTCCCACCTCTGTCAGCTCTTCTAAATGAAAGATGCAGACATCACATGATCGCCCACCACTCTACTAGACAGGGATATCGTAGGGGAGAAGAAGACTTCTCCTTCAGTTCCTCGTTATTTTGATCATATAAATTTGGATGCTAAGGCCATAAAATGGAACTAATTATTCAATCACCAACCATGGAGAACAAGCTGCTACATACTGATTATCGTCTTCTGTTATTCAACACTTCTCAAATGTCTGTGACAGTATCGGGGCCTTCGCCAATGAGGGATAAAAAATCTTTTATGAATCTATAGTCTCCATCTTGAAAGACTTAGACGTCTACTTTAATGTATTAGGCTAGTGTTGAGAATATGTTTAGTTTGTTGGCTGGCACTTTGCCCATTAATTCATTTAATTTAATATCAAGTAATCGTTTAAACTTGCAACTCTTATCATAGTAACTTACTCTCAGGACTTAGGTTATTGCATCAATTCACTGTAAGCGCCTTGTACTTGTGTATTATATGTTTGTAGAATGTTAAATTTAATAACTTGTGCTATGACATATATATGTCTTCATGATTACACTTTACAATATAGGGTTCAGTGAGCTTTGCATCCTGGCGGGTCTCATGTAATCTCTTTTTGGTGTCTCTAGGAGCCAGCATGTCTGTTTTCTAGAATATGATTTTCTAGCAGTAAGAATTATATTGCTTTGGATTATTCGCTCTGGCACTTTCTGTGCAGGATCTAAGTAGAGGTTGATTTTTCTGTTTTGTATTATAATTGCCTCTCAACCTAAGTATGTCCAAGTATTGACTATTATAACCCTTATGTAATAAGCTAAGTTGGGATATTCCTCATTAGGGCCATGGTACTCACTTGCCACGGAGAATAGGCACTATTTTCTTGATGTACCAGCTGTGAATGGCCTTTCAGTAAAATAGAATATCTCTTACGCATTTAAAGTGTGTTGCTTGCACGGGATATATGAGGATGCTCTCCACTAGTTTTAAGCTCTGTTTTGTTTAACAGAATGACCCAAGGCTTTGAAATAAACGTACAATGTCTATTTAAACATTATTTTAAATTGACTTGCTCTATTTGTATCTCCTTGTTCCCTTGCCCAATTCCACTGTTCCTGCACAACATTATGACATCAAGGGATGTTGTGGTTGTTTGAGTTTGTCCACTTAGGATAACTTGGGAACACATATTGTGGTCTTCCTTGATCAATGTTCTGACTAAGCTTAACAGTGTGTCACCTGTACTTGCGCTTAACAGTGTGTCACCTGTACTTGCGCTTCCTTCTCCCCCCCCCATACCGTCAAGTCATCAGCAAACATCATGGATTTCACTCTTCCTTCTCCGAGTTTCCTTGCTACTTTATTCATGACCATTATCATTACAAAATAGTAGCTGTGAGAGGGCACTCCCCTGCTTCACTCCAATTTTTATTTGGAACTACAGTAGCCCCATGGCTTCTTTGGTGCTGATTGACAGCTGATGGCTTTAAAAAGGCTACCGGACTAAATTATGTATCCCTACGCCGAACCATATGATCTGCAAAAAACATGTGTTTAGTAGCTGTCACTTCTGACAGTCAACATTTAGGTATATACCTAAATGTTGACTGTCAGAAGTCAGCTGTGAACTGTCAGTCAGCACCAAAGAAGTCATGGGGCTACTGTACTTCGTCCACTTCTTATCCATCTTAACACAACTCATGTTATCCTCATATATACTGTTCACTCTCATTACAACTCCTCTTTCCATTCCTGCCACCTCCATTGCTTTCCAGACTTTATAAATATCCACACTATCATATGCCTTATCCATATTCATAAATACCAGAGCCAAGTCCTTCCCAAATTCATTCCTTCCATTAACTCTTGTATAGCGAAGAGCAAGTCTATTGTAGACTTCTGTTCCCTCAATCTGTACTTTTTCCCTCTTCATCTTCCTTTCATTTTCCCTCTTAATCTCTTTTCCAGTATTGTCTTCTATATTTTTGTACAATGGCACATCAGCATCATTCCCCTATATTACGTATACTTCTTCCTGTCCCTTTTATTAAAAATTGGTGCTATAATTTCCTTCTTCCCATCTACCAGTACCTGTTTCCCGTTTCATATCACTCTCAGCATCCTGTATAACCATTGTATTCCTGCTTCTCCTGCAGCCATTATCATTTCCACAGTTAGTTATTCCACACTCAGGTGCTTTTCCCGGTTCCATCCTCCACCTCTTTCCATGTGGGACCCAATTCCTTCTCTTCTGCTAATTCTTCATGCTCCTCTGCTTCACTCTCATACCTTTCCTCTTTCAGGTTGAACATCTTCTTAAAATATCACTTTTATAATACTTTTTTCCTTCTCCTGTTTTAATCATTTTTCATTCATCATTCTAACTAAATGTGTTGTTTTTCTTTTCTCTTGTTTCATACCTGATTCTACCTGCATATCGTCTTACTTCCCTACACATTTTCCAGTATTTCTTAATTATTTCATCCAATCCTTTCTGGCTTCATGTAATCTCATTTCTCTCTTCCCTTCATCTCCTTAAACTCTTCCTTTGCTTCCTCATTTCTATGGTTAAAAGGTCTTTTTTTGAATGCTTTGTTGTTCTCCTTCACTGCCTCGGTGGCGTAGTTAGCTAATGCTTCAATTTCGTGTTCAGCTAAACTGCCGAGGACAGGGAGATCGAGGTTCGAATCTTGCTCGGGTGAACTGGGGTGGTTTTTCATAAATGATTTTCCACTCTTCTTCCACGCAAATGCGGGTTCATTTCCTATAAATTTGACTCTCAATTCCTAATCCATTAGCGTAATTAGTAATTAGGTGTATAACCCGAACGGGTAGTAAGATGTGGTGCCAAGTATTAACTGACATGATTAATAAATATGGCATACAACCTATAGCTCACACGTGAGTGAGGAATATGGCGTACAACCTATAGTTAACACAACCTGAGTGAGGAATATGGTGTACAACCTATAGTTCACACAACGTGATTGAGGAATATAGCATACAACCTAAGTAAGGAATATGGCATTTCAACTTATAGCTTACACACCGTTAGTGAGGAATATGGCATTCAACTTATAGCTTACACACCGTTAGTGAGGAATATGGCAATCGATCTATAACCCACACAATATGAGGGAGGAATCTGACAGTCAACATTTAACCCATACAACATGAGTGAGGAATCTGGAAATCAATCTATAAACCATACAATGTGAGTGAGGAGTCTTGCAATCAATCTATAACCCACACATTGGGAGTGAGGAATCTGACATTCAACATTAAACCCGCACAGTGAGAGTAAAAAATCTGGCATTCAACCACTAACCCACACGCCCTAAAGTAAGATGAAAAACTACACCTTAAATCGAGGTTCATGGTCGGGTGAACTGGGGGTGGTTTTTCTTAAATGGTTTTAGACTCTCCTTCCACACAAATGCTGGTTCACTTCCTCTAAATTCAACTTTCCCAATTTCTAATCATTATTATTATTAGCACCGCGTCTTACTACCCGTTTGGGTTATACGCACTTACGCTAATGTGTAATGGTTGGGTGATTGTGAGATGAAATGGAGGACCTACAGTTTAACGTGGAATCCGAACCACGGTAGAGGCCTGGCATTCCTCACATTCACAAGTTGTGATTAATACACATCTTGTCAGAGGTGAAGGAAATTTCTAATCCATTAGCGTAATTAGTACTTAAGCGTATAACTCAAACGGGTAGTAAGACGCCAACATAATTTTGTAAAAACAAATTACATATTATAAAGAAATAACACCAAGGTCACTGGTATGAAGCAGAGAAATCACTTTAGTTGTGCTATTATTCCAGCTCGCCTCTAATGTTTAGTCCATAATATTATATCTCTTTGGAATTATCTGTAACAAATTTACAAATGCATTCTGTCCCAGAAGTTTTTCATAGCTTCTTCAGATTTTCTTTATTATTCAAAATGGCTGATACGTAAAGTGGGAAATGAAAACAGAATTTAATTTATAATTATTATTATAGAAATTCAGATAGAAAGACATACATATATAAAGTTTATGAAATGATTTTATCAGCTCCATGATGTAAGTAAAATATTAAAACATTATTGATAATTTACTAATCTTATCAGTAAGCCTGTGTGCGTTAATTATTAATATAAGACTTCGACTTTGACTTTTCTTCGCAAGTTTCAAGCTTCGCTTCAACTTCCCTTTTCATTTAAAAATTGGCCTCAACACCCCTCTACTATTAAATACTTGTAAAGCAAACATGCAACCCTATATAATGGGGATAGATCAACAAGAGCTCCTGATTCAATATATTATTGTAAACAAGCAAGCTAGTTTAGTTGCTCCAATCACAAGATAGTGAACACAAACATATTAATAGTGTGATTGTTTTACATGGGAATGGTTTCAGTTTCTTTCCAAACGTGTTGCAACCGCCAGTAGCTGTGCTTGGTAATACAGTACATGGCTTCCTGGTTCGTCTGGGGATCTGCCGACGCATTGTTCGTAAGTTCAACTTGGCTGCACCAGCTGGTATCACCATCAGCCTGCCGGGAATAGATCCTCACGATATGGAGCGGAGAAGGTAACAAACTCCTCATTCACTAAATGTACCTTACTATCAAAATTTACTGGTATGTAATAATATATAGAAACAAAAACAATTCCGATCGCTTTTGCGGAAAGAAAAAAAAAGGCATAATCCACTCATTTTACAGTGCTGCCACTGGACAAAGAGGTAATGGCTCCCTCTTGAGAAAACTAACTGTTATCGCTCAACCTCTCATCTTGTGTTGGGTATTTCACACTGCCTCTTGAAGAGTTCTGAAATAACAAAACCTTGGTCAAGGGATCCTTAAGTAAAAACCAATCTTAAAGAGGTGGCCATTGCCTCTTTGTCTAGTAGCTGCAGAGTAACTTAAAGTATGAAATATGATCCTATTTTCATTATGTTTGTTTGTTTGCACTACTTGAAACAAGAAAGGAAAGGGGATGAACTTTGCCTAACTTTCTATATGAACAAATTGCAGGCAAATTGCTCTGAAAGCTTTAAGTGAGCGTCTAAGCAAGGTGGAGCCTCTTCCTGCCCCTGGGCCTGTTTCCTGGGAACCTGCCCCACCAACTTCTGAACATAGTGTGGAAATTTCTATGCCCTCCGAAGAGCCCACCACAGTGTTGCCAACATCCACTGACAGGAAGATTGTGGAAACAGAGTTGGCCAAAACGTGATTTATATAGAACAAGACTTAATATGTGAATGTGAAATCTAGCACTCATCTTTCTCAGAACAAAATAATCAATTAATTGATTGATTTATATTAAAGTGTGATTGGATCAATCTATAATAGACATGTGGTTAAGAAATAAATTACATGATAAAACCAAAGGACTTTTCCCAAAATTGGGAAAGAAGGGATGAAAGTGAATTTAAGAAAATCATTTAGAGTATTGAACGAGTTTAATTTTTCTCCCTTTACTATTTTCTTATAATCCCCAGAACTATGATTCACTTGAAATCTTAATTGAGTATGACTGAAGATTCATATTAAAATATTGAAGTTATAATTTTTGCTTAAACACGAAGGTTAATAATTACCTATTTCAAGGAGTTTTGGTAATGTATTTTTATGAGCGTACAACTTGGACTCATCAACATGATTTTTATTTATTTATTTAACCGATTGTCATTCACAATTTTGTTATTTTGAGTGTACCCTAAAAACTTAAAAAAGCTCATATTTGTGTGTGGTGCAATTATGATTTTCATGTACAGTTTTGTAAAAAAAAAGTAGTTTAAATATTAAGAGTATATATTTATATTGATTATCTTACCTCTAATTATTTATTTATATCACAATGAACAAAATAAGACGGATTTATTTAATCATTGGTGAGTTTGGTGCATAGTTTTTAAATGTGTATTTGTTGTGAAGTTGCCAATTTAGTTTGAAAGTACTAGATATATTTATATATCAATTATTAACAATGAATAGAATTCCACCTTGCAGGTAACAATATATTTGTTCTTTTAATTGTACATTAAATTTAAACCAATAAGAACGGGTGAAGTGGTGAGTTTTCCAAATATGACACTAAAGCTAATGTAACATAATGGTAATAAACATTGTTTTTGGGGATAGTCTTAACATTTATATTTTATAGTATTGTTCAACAAATGATAAACCATGTTAAAGCTTCACATTTTTCAATCAGATGATTATATATAATTAGATTATCAAGAAAAAATGGTACTACTAATAGCTGTTGCATTGATGTGCCTTAAACCCCCAACCAAACTAATATAGGGCAAAGCTTTCAAACTTGCCAGAAAACATGTTATACCTAGAAATAGACATATAAGAACATAAATTGTAGAATTATTGAGAGCTGTTTTAATAACTCCATAGAAAATATTTCCTGGTTTCTTAACTTGTTGGGAACCATGCAAACTGTAAGGCTAGGTGAGTCAAGTGATCGACACATCAAGACTTGGATCAACTGCTAGACAAACGTCATGATGCATTCAGCTTAGAGTGACTGACAATAAAATTGTAAACGCAGTAGTCTAGACAAAGGGGAGCAATAAGGCTACAATAAAGGGGGTCTGATGGACCCTAGTTCAATTGGTGATCTTGGTGGGAGTTTTTTTGGTATAGTTATTATGGGGAAAAATGGAAGGTGGGTGACAATCTATGCATGGAATAAAAAAAGTAATTTGTGATCTTAGAAGTATTAATCAATCATTAAATTATATATATATATATATAAATAATAATTGTAATTCTAACTAAAAAAAAGATCAATTTAAGATTGCCGAAGTTTTCTCTTGGGTTGTGGCCTGCAAACGATTATGACCTTTGGTCTGCCTTATAATAGCTTTGTATCTGGATTTGTTGGTAAAAAGTAAGGTCAACTATATAATTTTCCGCCAAACTAACAAAACCCCGATAATAATTACTGAACACTTTCATTAAATTGTATATTGAAACGTCAAAGTTTATTTTTATATAAGTTGCCTGAAGATGGAGTGGGTCTGCCTGATTGAATTATTTTATTTTTCTCGTCAAAAGACCGGGACAAAAACTAATCTCCAAAATATTACTTATGAATTTAGACAGAGCAGCCCTCCCCTTCCACTGCTGCACTTGTTAATGAACTCGTCATTCTCCTACTCTACACAAAGAAACAAACTACTTCCCTTGGAGGATCAAACAAACATCAATATTCTGTAAAATAAAACTAAACTTACTTTAAATTGGTTATAAATACATAAATTTGTAATATAGTGACCATAATTGCATCTAGAAACAATAAATATTGCTAAAAACAACCTAAAAAATATTTTAACAGTATATTAAGTATGATTACACACCAATTACAATAGTAAACCGCGCCAATACTCGCCTAGGGAAATGCTGCTTCCCTTTCCTCGATAAGGGTCGGACAGACCCCGAAACAAACAATTGACTGAATAAAGAGCGAGCCGGACCAGCTAGCTAGCTGGTCAGTCTGAGAAAAAACTGCTTGCTCTAAAAACAAAGAGCTCTCACCTCAACTATTATTAATGGTATACTTGTTGGAGAGGTTTCTAACTATAATAATTTGTTTTAACTTTATTTTCTTATTTTGTTAGCCCCTTTTTTTAATTTAAAAAAGGGTTTAAAAGTTTTCAAAATTCACTGAACTATCTGACATAGAGCCTTGAAATTTATAATTAAGGTTCCTTTCTAGAAATGAGTGAGATAATTTTGAGGATTTTTCAAATTTCGTCCCCTAAGGAGAAGAAGGTGAGAAAGGGGTTGGAAATTTCAAGAGATGACAGCTGCTGCTGCTTCTACTTTCGTATTGTAAAACATCAAATCAAGCCCCGTCATCGACGGGTACATCAGCTAGTCTCACTAAATACCCGCATTGGAGGCTGAATGCATTTCTCTGGCATTCTACAGAACTGAGATATCAGGGTTAGAATCTCAGTCGGGTGTACTGAGGCTTTTTATAAATGGTTTTCCACTCTCCCTCCTCACTAATGCGTCTACATTTTCTCATTCTTACATATTAGCTTAGTTAATGTTATACTATAAGTATATAGCTTGAACCTATATTTAGATGCAGTGGAAAAATCTTCTGTGGCTGCATGGTCTAAAGAGTTAACTCTCGCAATATACTAGACTGCTAATGACGACATTGTGGTTTGATCCTGGTTGGGTGTACTGAGGGTGGTTTGTGCTAAATGGTTTCACCATACTCCATGCAGATGTGGGTACATTTCCTCTAAATTCAACCTTCCTCATCCCTAACCCACTAGCTTAATTAGTACATTAGCGTATAACTCAAATGGATAGTAAGACATGATGCTTGGAGAAAAAAAGATTTGAAATCCTCATTAGTAAAGGATCACAGCTGTTCACAGGTTTTTATCTAAATATTAAATCAAACATTGAATTGAGGTTAGAAGGGCAAGGGCCACACACTTACCAGAAGCCTGTAGACCTCAAGTTCACAATTAAAACACAATAAAACACATGTAATTTTTGGGGTCCATCAGTCCCCTTCTTCAGCAAGAGAGCAGACTGTGGCAACATGACTACAGGTACTACTACTTATATTCTGTTGTTGCCTGTTCAAACTTGTGTCTTTACTCTTTTGGATAGGATGTTGTATTTATATTATATTTAATTATTAAATTATTATGTATGATTGTGTATGTATAAATTACTGACTGGTATGAGTAGACCTGCTTGGAAGTAAAGGAGAGAAGGGGGTGCCTGTATTTGGTTACATATTGGTGAGCAACAACGCTGAGAGGTCTCGTATATAACTAATACTATAGCATGAAGTGCTACTGGTTTGTCAGGGTCATTGTGGTTGGTGTCAAAATGGTGACCATTCATTCGTTGTCTGAGTGTTCCTGTGGTGAGGCCGATGTATATTGGTGAGCAACAAAGCAGAGAGGTCTCATATATAACTCTAGTACTATAGCATGAAGTGCTACTGGTTTGTCAGGGTCGTTGTGGTTGGTGTCAAAACGGTGACCATTCATTCGTTGTCTGAATGTTCCTGTGGTGAGGCAGTTGTATTCAGCATTGCATTAGTTGTATTGTGGTTGGTCTATAAGATTTTCTGTGGAGCACTCATAGTGTCCTTTCATGAGGTACTTCATTTGAAAAGTGAAAACTAGAATCTATTTTTCCTGTTATTTGGTTAAGTGTTATTTCTTTAAGTTAATGTAGACATTTATATCTTTTTTGCCTCACTATATATTTCACATTACTTAATAAATGTATTCATTTTAGTATCTAGTTTATATTTACAAATTTAATTAATATTATCTAGAATCTTAGAACTTTTTGCTATTATTATAAATTCTTTCTTGCTTATTATTATGACAGTTAATAATACAAATGTAAAAATTTCATTACCTTAATTTGTCACTTAAGTTATAAAATAAAAGTTTTTTTTTTAAATGTGTGAAATTCATAATCCTCCAGTGAGCTAATGCTTTTCGGATATGTATATATAACCTTTAAATAAAAAGGGTCCAATGTGCGAGTGATAAAATCCAGCTTTACCTGTGGCTGTCTCCTGTTTCTGTATTCGTAGAGTGACAATGTCTGAGGAGCTCTGTAGGATGTGTTGGGTGTCCTCTAAGCTGCAGTGGTCCAGTCGTTGGTTGTCAATAGCTAGTAGATGATCCCCGACCTTCAATGTGCCGGTACGATGAGCCACTGATCCTTTACGGATCTCCGAGATTTGAAGAGATTCTCCTGGCAAGCGATTCTTCGATGCTTCAACAAACAAACTTTGTTTATTATAGCAAGAGTCGGCCCTAAAACTATTCACCCAATAGGGTTCAAACCCATTAATTTTAAATGTTCAAAGGTTATAAACACGAATATATCAATAAGATTGATAATAATCTTCAATTATTTAAAGTGTTTAAGTAGTCTTATATTGCATATTATTTAAATGTATTGATTGTACTTAAAAAAAAGGGTTAAATTCATTAATAAAGCCATAGGTATTGTTTGGCTGCAAACCTGAAAGGGAGGTTTTGGGGGCTGCAGCCCCCCCAGCTGAAGGCCCTCCAGCAGAAAATTAAGAATATTAAAAAAAATATGCTTGGCACTATGTTCTATCAACTAGGCATAATCAATTATATTTTGTTTAGTTATATTTAATATAAAACAAATAATTTTGTGCAGTAATTAGATCTTTTCAAAGGAATTCTTTTTTCTGTTGATTTTTAATTTTACTGTAAATTCACACTTAAATGAAAACTGGACCTGTGATACCGTAATATTTTCTAGAAAGGGTTAAAGTTTTACTCTTCGTACATAAAGTTTTGAAGTGGGTACATTAATTGAAATTATTATTTTAGAGCAAATATGTAAACACTATTGTATCAGGAAGAGGGGAAGGGGCAGTTGATATTATCATACCACCCACCAACCACCACCAAATGCAAATCCTGGGTGTGAAGAAGAATGTGTAAACACAGACATGTTAACCAGTGACAGAGGGTAGGCCTAGGATCCGATTTTGGTACAAATTAGCTTAAATATTACCATTTATCAAAACACTTTCTATATACAAAATGAATGATCATTAAAAATCCTATAAAAAAAAAGGCCCTCTTCACATTTTTCATACCTCTAATAGTTTTCAAGATTGTCTCACTTGAAAAATGACAATTTTTCATGTTTTGTCCTATCAAACTTTTTCCCCCATAGAAACGGGCCTATATGTCATGAACCATGCCTCGCATGATAAAAATGCTCATAATCAATATTGTAAAGCATTCAATTCTCTATAAAATGTGTACCTTGCAAAAAAAAATTAAGTGAAACTAGTCTGTTAAATAGCTATAGCTATAAAAGCATAAGTCTGTACATAGTCATAATTATGAGAGAATAAAGTAATTACCTACCCACCTACTAAATTTATTTTTTAAGATAAGTAAGTTTTGAAGTCTGCTTGTTTTTGTTGAAGAATGCGGAATAAGTGTCTCAGTGTCGGGTGGGATAGTGGACCCTTTTGCATTCCTATAATGGAACAAAGGAGCCCGCTCCCTACCTAACTTCTTTTATTTTCTCTTTGTTGGCCTACTCTCCCTCTTACCCCTTATCACATCAGGTCTTTTCAGTGTCCCTTCAGCTTGCATAGCGAACGTTTGTTAGTTTCATGCATAGCTGGACGGTATTTTATTTTCGTGAAGTGTGACTAGTGATGTGCTTACACTATGGCTATTAAGTGTTTCATTTGTGAAAGTGATCTTGGAGAATCAGGGGTTGATGTATCTAGTGTTGGTGAAAAGGATATCACCACTTTAATAGCAGCTAGTGAAGCGAGGAATGACGGAAAAGCCTCCAGCCTTAGAGCAATCCAATCCTTATTGATTCACACTATCTGCAGGAAAAAATACACTAGGAAAGATAGTATAGCAGCTGCTGTCAAGAGGCAGTGTGATGATCCTTGACCTTCAACTCAAGATGGAAAGAGGGAAAGCTTAAGATCCTCAGCAACACCAGGTTTCACTTTCAAAACAAAGTGCTTTTTCTGTGCTTAAACGATTGATGAACAATATAACGAAAGAGGGAGAAAGAAACCAGTGGAGAGGCGTAGCGTAGTCAAGACTCGCCGCCGACAAAAGAAATGATACATGGGGATCAGAAGTGAAAACTCGCCTGAGTAATGTCAAGGATTTAGTTGCTGCTGACGGGATTTACCAGTATAATTGTCACACGAACTTCATCAAGTCAAGAACACCAGTAGAAGGTAGTAAACGAGGGCGTCCCTCAACTGATTATGTAGAAAATGCCATGAAAGATATTTGTTCTTTCCTCGAAAACAATGATGACTGCCAATTTTAACTTTCTGAATTACTATCACAAGTTACTGGACCTACCCCTACTGCTTTGACTATGAAAAATAAATTGAAGGAGATTTATGGTGACTATAATTATCACAACAGACAGGAATAAGGTTCCTACAGTATGTTTTACCGATGCAGGGATGAAAATTCTGAATGATGCATGGTATGAAACAGAAAGAATAATGAAGAACAGGAGTTGCTCCGGATTGTGAAAGTTGCTGCAGCTGCAATCAGATAGGCTGTTCACAAACAGGTTTTTGAAAAAACTTCGTATCTCCCTGGTGATAACTTCCTCAAGGACGTACAAAATTTTCTTCCCCCTATTTTACTCACTTTCTTAAAGGAATTGACAATGAAAAACAGAACAGGAAATGTGTTGCAATTGGTCATGCTATTGTCTCGGCTATAAGACCACACGGTCTTTCAACTCCATTGTGTTGAACAGTCTCATTCTGATGTTGTGTAGGAAATATGCTTTTAGAAATTTGGTAAATCTGGTTGCGAGTTTGGGTTTCTGTCTTCATACTATGAAGCCTAACTGCTTGAAATGTCAACTATATCAAATACACAAGTTGAAACACGAGGATCATTCAGTCAATTCGTTTTTTATAATGCTGACTTCAATGTTTGCACTATTGATGGCTTGAACACATTTCATTCCATGGGTGGTATAAAGTGTATAACCCCTGTAAGCTCTGTTGAAAGGGGGACACAAATACCAAAGTCTCCCTAGTGCTGGAATATGTGGACAAATGGGAAGTGTCCATTTGGAGGCATATCAAAAGATGGGCGGTGGTTTGCAAAATGTATATGTACATGACCTGCCTCCCATCGAAGAAGACCGGCCTCATCCGAAGCCACATGACATCGTTTGGATCTATGCAAAGTGGGTCAGCCATTCAGAAATCCCTGAGTGGAAAGGATTTATGCACTGTTTGACAAGAGGTGTGTACAGTGAGAAGACCAAGGTTATTCCTCTCCCATTCATTAATGCCCCACCATCCAATTATGACATCATTTACCCAGCTATATGGTTCACGTCTGAGTTCTGCGGCAAGTCAAACCAGAATACAGTAATCGTCATATTCGACCAGACACTGTACATAAAATGTAGAGAAGTAGTGGTTGCAGCTCCAAGTGACTCACTGTTGTCTAAGTGTTTTGTGAGGCTTGGTGGATTCCACCTATTGATCTCTTATCTGGGATGTGTGGGGTACCTAATGGGCAGAAGTAGATTGAAAGAATTGATGAGCACCATCTACACTCCAGTGTCAGTCGAGAAGATGCTTCTAGGGCATGCGTTTGGTAGGGCAGTACGAGCTCATTTACTGATCCAGACAGCTCTATCAAAAATTATACTGGAGCAACTTGAAATTACTCCTGATGAGCGCATCACTGTTAATGAGGTTTTGAACAATTTCCTAGATGACAGTCCTATAGTGGATTTACTTATCCAAAATCAACATCTAACTACTCTTGCTGCAAAAATTAGGGAAAAGTTGGAGCAACTGCAGGGAAATAGACAGACAGTGGTCCTTTGGATCCAGTACTTCAACATGGTAACGTTGATGAAAGATTACATCAACGCTGAACGGTCGGGTGATTGGAATACGAATCTAAAGTGTGTACAACGAATGATCCCCATCTTACATGCTGCCGGTCATTTCTCATACGTCAAATGCTGTCACCTGTACTTACAGGACATGTTGCAGCTGGAGTCCATGATGATGACCCCAGGAGAATTCAAAAAATTTACAGATCAGGGGTACCTTACAATGCGAAGAACTGATAGCTTTTGGACGGGGGTATGGTCAGACATGACCATAGAAATGACTTTAATGCGTAGCATGAAAAGTGTAGGGGGCCTCACACGAGGACGGGAAGTCACTGATAGTGTCTTGAGCAAGTGGACCTTGGGGATGACTGCAACTCACGACAGCTCATCCCTTGAAGAGTTTTACGGTGTTCTCTTTTCATCTGCTGAACTACATGAAGATTTCCGAAAATCTCGAAGTAGTAGGGATGATACAGATATTAATAAGCTCTCTGCTTGGCTTGATAATCACCCACCATTTCCTGAACTACAGCACATCATGTCTCTAGCAACTGGACTAGTAGGGGATGCAACAATTACCTGTTTCAATGCTATAGCAATTGGGAAACAATCAATGCAGACAATTGTTGGAAAGTCCTTTTCAAGTGTCTCGTTGTCACGAAAAGATCAAGCTCTCCCTCTGTCGAGCATGAGCTGCACCATTACTATCGATGGTAATAGTGCAGTTATTGATCCTTTGTTACTTTTCCAGAGGATATCGACAGAGGAAGACTTGATCACATATATGCAGTATGAGTTGGCTCCATTTCCCTTAGCTCTCTTCGACGAAACTGGGATGCGCCAAACCAAGAAAGCAGCCCTGTACGACATGTTTGAGTTGACAAGGGAGAACTATGACATTGTTGTTGATGGTGGTTTCCTACTACACAAAGTCATATGGCCGAGAGGTGGTACTGCTTCATCCATTTGCCAAAGCTATGTAAATTACATATTGAAACATTACCCTGGGAAAAGTTGGGAATACATTTTTTATGTGTATTCAAATGTTGTCAACAACACAAAAGAAGCTAAGCACCATCGAAAGCATAAAGTGAAGAGCTCCGTTGACATATTTTTTGATGGAAACACAAAGATAATGGTTAAACAAGACCTCTTCCTGTTAAATGACAACAACAAATCATGGCTAATATCAATGCTGACAACCAAACTTAAATAAAGCAGCATAGAATGCCATGAAAGTCCAGGTGACGCAGACATCTTGGTCATTAGAACTGACATAGATAAATCGTCATCAGCTAGCAATGTGGCAATAGTTGGAGAGGATGTCGACCTTATGGTTTTGCTAACTGCGTCAACTCCAATAGATCGAGAAATATTGTTTGTGAAGCCAAGCAATGGTAAAGTGGTAACTAAGGTATTCTCCTCACAACAGTTACAAGAATCAGGACTAAATAACAGTATCCTTTTACTTCACGCCATCAGTGGCTGTGATACTACTTCCTCTTACACAAAAGGAAAATCTACATGCTTCCAACTGTTCAAGAAGCATCAAGACCTGCTCGATCTTGCTATTGTGTTCAACAGCCCAAATTCCACACACGAGGCTGTTGCAGAAGCTGGCTACAGATATTTCCTTTGACTGTACGGAGCATGTACAAAGTAAAGCCTGATATTTCTGCACTGCCTTCAACAGAGGGAACCGCTAGGCAGTACGCTTATCGTGTGTACCACCAGGTACAGTGTGGCTGGGAAATGAATTACCACCTGAACAATGGGGTTGGGAATTCAAACAAACCCATTTGAAACCCATTTAGACCAAAGAGCT
This sequence comes from Timema bartmani, assembly GCA_902151455.1. Taxonomy (NCBI): domain Eukaryota; kingdom Metazoa; phylum Arthropoda; class Insecta; order Phasmatodea; family Timematidae; genus Timema; species Timema bartmani. The sequence goes on along the minus strand of CABFWB010001074.1, from coordinate 158,506 downwards.
CGTTGCCCCTGAGGAAGTTTTGTGCCTAGTTTTTTGCACATGCACTACAGCATGTGGAACCAAGTGTGGATGCAAATAGCCGCAATCCACTGCACTTCTGCCTGTCACAATTGCCATGGTGACTGCATAAATGGGATTACTCTTGAAGGTGAATAAGAGGAGGAACTACTCGTCCCCTCAATTGAACATCAACCACCGATAGAGGAGTTTGAGTGATTGAGGGAGAATCAGACTTATATTTTTATACCTATAGCTATTTAATGGACTAATTTAACTTGAAAAAAAATCGCAAGGTACACATTTTATAGAGAATTGAATGCTCTACAATATTGATTATGAGCAATTTTATCGTGCGAAGCACGGTTCACAGCATATAAGCCTGTTTCTATGGGAAAAAAGTTTGATAGGACAAAACCTGTCAAATATGTCATTTTTCAAGTGAGACAATCTTGAAAACTATTAGAGGTACAAAAAATGTGAAGAGGACCTTTTTTTTATAGGATTTTTAATGCTCTTTCATTTTGAATATAGAAATTTTTTGCTAGGATTGACCATTTTTGAGATATTTTCAAAAAACAAAAAAAACCCGGCTTTTTTCTTGTTTTTTTGAGTTTCTGACTCTAGCTCCCTTCCTATTCATCAAGACTTTTGATATTACCTTCCCTGGACACCATTGAACAAATGTAAAACATAATCAAAAACATTGGATTTAATTTGAGTCATACTATACTTTGATTGGACTATTAAGGTAAATTGGAATTTGATTATAACTTTCAGATTTGACCATGTTTAACCATTTCTTAATGCTTTTTTATCCAAGTGGGATGGAATTATTAAGATTTAAAAATGTAGAGATTACACTGCCACTGTAATAAAATTGCGCAATGAAGAACATGTTTAAGGAGTTAAAAAGAAAGTTTCACAACATAAATACTAATAAGAATTATAGCTTAGAAACAAACAAAATAATGTGGGCAAGATATAAAATAAAATGTGTCATGAAATGATGTAGTATTGGACAAACTCACTGAAATGAACTCATTGAAGTTTAGCTTGTTTATTTGCCTTCTTCCTACCGTCATCACACTTCTTATTAGCATAGATTGGTCTTTTCTGAGACTTCTTCTTATTCAAATACTTCATTTAAATAACATAACATGAAATAGCAAACTCATCTATGCCGATGTACTTCAGCTTGAGGATGTTCACTAGTGTTTTCATCATATCACAATCCTTTTTCAAACCGACATGAAATGTATTGAAGTCCTCTTCCATGTTAAAGTACCTGTGAGGTCATATAACACATTGTGGTGGGTGAAGAGATCGTAGAAAGCAAATGGCAATGCTGAAAATCGGAGCATAATGCGACGCCTGGTTCTCGAGATATCCTCGCTACTGTACAAGCGAGCAGGCAGTTATGACGTCATGGTAGGCTATCACACTCTGTCCGTTCACCTGTAGCAAAGTTATGCTCCGAGTCATCTGTGTGTCGTGTCATTGGGGATTGGAGTAGAAAATTAGTGTTTAATATCATGATGTCCCGATGTTGTGTTGTTTAGTGTTCGAATAGTGCTGATAAAAATAAAGACATAAGTTTTCACAGTTTGCCTAACAGGGAAAGGTCGCCATGCAGATATAAAGCATAGTTGTATAAAATTAATCGCAAAGTATTTCTTCTGGGGAAAACCCCCAAAGTGTGCTCACAACATCTCACCGATGATGACTTTGAAATTTCGTCCATGTACAAAACAAAACTTTTAAGAATCAAAACTCCAAATCAGTTAATAAAAGAGTGTGGTTCCCACAGTAAAGATGAAAGGAGAAGGATCGCTTAGGAAGAAAGCGATCCCTACTTACCAGAGGAAAAAGATTATTGAAGAAGCCCTTCACGACAATAAGTGTTTAAGTGCATTATATATTTGCGAGGTGGTAGCTGTTGAATGTAGTGAGCCCGGAAATGAGAGATGTTACAAAACTAGTGAATCATGTAAGCGCAGCCACGATGGAAAAATTCATTGTGAGCTTGGGACAGAATGTTAAAGGAATATTTTTCCTACAACCGAAAACAGTAGTGAGGAAAACAATAACGATAGTGATGACAACTACGCTGTAAGGGACGAGAGAATAAGTTTGAGTGATGAGAATCAAGGAACACAATACAATAAGCCGCTGAAAGGCAAACAAAGAAATGGAAAAGTTTTAGTGCGCATCTTTTTATAGTGGTGTTAGCAAAAAAGCAGCAGGAAGTGAGTTTAAACTTATAAAATACTGCACGTTGAGTATTATAAATTGCCTATGATGGTCTTCACAAACATGCGTGGGAAACGATGTGGTTCTCATTGAAAAATTAACCTCCACTTTAAATTATATCACTGACACCCATACTTTGACCAGCGGTAAATATATCGTGCGCACACGAAAAACTCTGTGATAGTGACAGAAAAGAAATGGTTTAGAAAGTCTAAAGAAGATTTCCATGTCATTTCCAAAATTATTTGTGATGACAAATTATTAGAAGACGTACGGCACATAAAAAAAATGTCACACCAGCAAATTAGAATCTTTCCACAGCGTTGTGCTAAAATATAAACCTAAAAGAAATCACTTTAGTTATGATGGAATGGTTGCACATATTGTATTATTAATACTGGATTTCAATTATAAGTTAGAAAAAAACCATGCTGGACGGAAACTCAAATATTCTAAGCCATTAAAGAAATGGGTTGGTGTAAACTTACAAAGCAAAAACACGTAATTGGAGAAACTAAATTCTTTCTGCGGTGATGGAGGCAGTACGAGATAGCCGTCGCTTCAAGATGGACAATGACTCTTATGCAGCGACTGACATGCCAAGGTGTATTGCTCCTGTACCTCGACCATAGTCCTTAGGTGAAATTAATCAATATTCAAGGTTCCATAATATTTAGTAAACAATGACATTTTTAAAATTTTATTCACTCACAGCATTGTGACTGAATTTTATTGTATAGTATTACAAGTGTTTTTTGTGTTGATTAATTATTTATATAGTATTTTATGCAGTATTTTAAATTACACAATATGTATTATGTAATACATATAAAATCCAGAAAATTGTCAATATTTATAGAAAGTCTGTCGCGTAATATGCAGTGTAGGCAGCCCTAACCTCTGAATTTGAATCCTTTATAAACACCATTATGTTCGTGATATTTGTTCCGTATTGCATTAACTGCACAAGATGGAATTACTACACGGTTTTTACAACCGATAGCAGTCCATGCATTTATCCAGGAGACAAACTGCTTATAAGCAGCGTAGCAAAAGTTCTGTTTATGGGACTATCTGAACTGATAGGGTGTTTTTTGTTTTCAGGCTTATATTATGTCGTGTCATTGTTTGCACTTCACCGCCTAGGACAAGATGTTAAATGAAGGATTAAGTGTAATGCACTGATATTGATATGATTTAACAGTTTTAACATTGTAAATCTCACAGCAACACACACATTCCTCGTTCGTTACCATGTTTAAACACAGTCCACACAAACACCAACTTCCTGAGTTAGAATAATTTCATCACTGTCACTACTGGTAAATGAATCATCCTCAGTGTGTCTTCTTTCAGGTTCAAACTGGTATGATTTTATATTTGCATCCATAATGTAACAAAGTGTAATAAAGAAAGAGCACAAACAACAAATAACAAAGAACAGTAACGTGTGTGTAGTAGAAAAGTCACGCTGTAACTGCTAGGCTGCAGCTGGCCTACAATGATGTCACGCTTGACTCCACTGGAAACTTCCGAGCCGCCGCATATTTTTGAAATCAAACCACGCTTGCATGTCGGATTTTTTGCTAAATAGTTTGTATAAAATGATCTTACTGAAATTTAAGTTTTTTAAGCTCACAGGTCCTTTAAATATAATCTGAGCCCAAGCACTTGTTGGCTCCATCAGGCCTTCTCTTGATATTGCTGAAAGCCAGTATATTTGTTTTGTAGGGTAGTGACTCATTGGATGGCCATATTTGTAAGTTGTAACTAGCTTTTTCTTTTTCACTCTAGAGCAATATACCCTGCGAGCATCTTTAGTAAGTTTGTGTTTTCTCCTGCTACTTGTTCATGAATATTATTTTCACTTTCTGCTAGTTGGGGTTCAATAGTTGATATAAATTCTTCCTCTTATGGCTGTTCACTTTCAATTTCCCCCTGTACTGTAGATTCTACTTGTGAATCCTCCCAGATATCACAGGTCAGATTTTGTATTACATCGACACTTAATGTGGTTGTGTCTTCACTTGAACAGTTCCCAGTTTTTATTATTACTGACGCACTGCGGCTCAAAAGTAAATATTTTATTCTTTGGTTCACAGCTGTTGGTAGCGGATGATTATAAAATCTACAAAGGCCTCTAGTCAGAGAAAAATAAGACTTAAGGACAATTCTGCAACCTTCCTGACCTTTTGTCTTTCTGTTCCTGTTAGAAGGAGGTGATAAGTGTTAATTTTATATGCAAATTTCAGATCGCCGTCTTTTTGTAACTCGGCGAGCTGTGCAAATACATCTATTTTAACAGTGTTACCATTAGATGGCTGATATCCTTCGTCCAGTAAATGATTTCTCAAAAGTTTCAGAACATGAGGAATGTCAAAAAAAAACACCCAAATTTGCCGCTCTTCAGAAAATGGGTTCTTAATACTCGTCCAGACAGGTGTTATTCCCAGATTCAACATAAGCTTCCGATTTGATGGTCCCATATCAATAAAAAAAAAGCCCGGACATGGAATTCCGTGACCTCGACTGTTTCAACAACACTCAAGAATATTTCTTTATCGAAGGGTCGGTCAAATCTGTAATACACGGATTGTTTTCATTTTCCGATTAAGCTTCGGATAACTAAAACTTGGACAGTTGAGTGTGGTCCTAGGAATTTGTCTTCGACACTATCATAGCACATGATCATCCATGTTGTTGCACGTTGCATGCAAGAGCTGAGACTAATAAAAATAATGATGCAAAGACTGTGTATAGTATCATAAATACTGATGCATTCTGTCAGTCAAACTGACAGTCTTACTGATCGTGTAGGGGCCCTATTAGCAGTAAATGTCTATATGGTGCAACATCCTTCTGTCTCTCTATCGGCCACCCTGGCAAAATCTTCTCAAAGGGCAAGGGGTGAGAGACGAAGGACGATTGCATCCCGTTACTCAAAGAATGTTTGTAAACAAGCATATTAACAAGCGCAGGTGTCGTCACTAGCTTGGGAGTTGCCGACAAATCCAGGTGTGCATCCATTAGGAGAAAATATATTTTTAATTAAAATCAACTAATTTTAATCGGGACCATAAATATTCTGCGCCAGGTGCAAGATTGGATCAAACTTGATTCAATTCCATTTTAGTCATCCAAGTTCCCTATGAAGTGTGATCTTGGATTGCGTAATCCCCTTGTTCAGTGCAGTAATGATGCTAAATCAATACTTCATTAAGATTCCATAATTAATTTCAATTTTGGCCTGATAATAAATTACATCAAACTAATCTGTATAATAATATCATGCAAAAGTGGTGGCAAAATTCATTAAAATACAATCCCCTGATAAAGTGTGATGAAGCCCTCACAAAAGTGACTTCCAACGAGGAGGCACAAAATACTGTTACAAAGTGGGGACGATTGTTCCACAGTGCATAAGAAAAAGTCCTCTACCAGCTAAGCAACAGTTAAAGAGTTCCATATTCCAAAATCTACAGGAAAGAATACTCTTCTGAGACACTGAGACATAGAATGTGGAGACGACAGGATTCGATTCTAGGACCTTGGCTACCTGAGGTAATCATTCAACAACGTTTAATCGGAGATTCTAAATATGTTTCGTGAAAGTGAAATCTAAACCTGGGATTGCAGGAGGTAGCTCAACAATTTAAAGAAGGCAGAATAATGGTACCAGGTATGGACAACAAGGTGAACGACATGTAAGTGGACATCTATAAACTAAATCAAACTAAATTGCTTGCATTAAACATTTTTTAAAGTAGTCAAACTTAAAGGAAAATCTTTTAATTATAGATTTAGTAAAGTTTAAAAACCTTGTATTAAACTATATAATATTTTTATAACTAATCAATTAATTAATTTGCATGTCCGAAAACTTAAGTAGCTTTCGATAGTTCTTAAGCTATACTTAATTTATAATAGGTTTTAAACTAACATTTTTTTTGTTGGACTACCTGGGCATAGAATTCCCAATTTCAACCATTAACCATGGAGGAAGTCCCAGTGATCCCAGTAGTGAGGAGACTCTTAAGTACCCTCAATTTACTTAATATACTCAGATAATGACAATGATTTAAAGTTAGAGCAATTAAATCCAAGTGAAGATGATCATTCCAATTTGGAAACCAATGAGGGAGTAGATAGTAGCAAGTATACCCAAGCAAACCTTGGGAATGAACTCAAGTGTAATGTCGACGCAGTTTCTGAGGGAAAAATTTGAAGAGAGTGGTCAGGAAAATAGTGACAGAAGTAGTCAAATGTGTAAGGGAATGTGAAAAAAAAAAAGAATGAAAAATTCGATAAGATTAGTCAGGAACTAAAGGGGATTAATGAAAAAATTGAAAAGACTAGTAAAGAAACTAAGAATCAGTTTAGGAGTGTTGAGCCTTATTTTGAAAAATGTAGACAAAAAAGTAAAGAAATGAGATTGAAAAGGGAGTTCAGAATAATAAAAAGGAATATAAAATGTAGAGGAAGACTTACAAGTTTGGATTGAAATGGTACGGGATAATTTATATATAAAATTAGAAACAGTGACTCAACAAACAAAAAATAACCAAGCAAAGGTTGGGGAAGAACTACAGCCGCTTAGGGAAGAGTTTTATAAATAAGAAAAACAAATTCATAAGCAGACACAAAAATTAAACAACGCAAAGGAAAATTTAAAACATTAACATGATGCTTTAGAATCCAAGGTCACAGTAGAGCAGGACAATTGTAATAAAAATAAAACGGGTTAGTCATTTAATGGGTCAATTTTTGACTGTAGAGAAAGAACAGCAAATATCTAGTGAGAATCACAGGTTTGAAAATGACCTTTTTGAAGGACACACGGTACCAGATGTCTATATACAAGAGATCATGGACAATCAGACAAATTTAAGGACAGTTTGATTGAGACTGTTGACAAAACGTCTGAAACAATAAAGCAGATGCGAAAACAGTTGGAGCTAGCTCGATCAAAATATAATGAGAGAGTTGAATAAGGATGTCAATCACTACTGGTACTCTAGTGTTAACAATTTCCGGTATTCAAAACCAATTGATAGAGTCCGTACCCACATTTAGTGAAAATAATGACAGGGTGCAATGTTGTACTATTCGTAAAATTGGTGGATAGGTTTTTTGAAAATAGCAAATTCACTAGGGCATAAAAATTAGCATTTTTTATTTCAAAACTAATAGCTGAGGCTGAGGTATAGATGAGCAGTCATGAGGCTGACTATACCACATATGGTATGATGAAATTACATTTTCAAAAGATATTTTGGTCAGTTTATAAACAGAACAAATTAGTAAATGATATTTTTACCAGTCATGAACAACACAAAGGGCCTATGTGTGAATATTATAGCAAACATGCTATGGAAGCGGGGCATTTGGATACATCTATTGATGGGGAAAGGCTAGTGCATCACTTTCTGAGATAGAGACAGGACACACTTATTGCAGCTTGGGTTAAAATTTGTACTAAGATGAGGAAAAATTCTTAAATTTTGATGAATGCTCTAGAAGGGAAAGGTCAAGGCCATATATACATTGTCTCATATTCCAAAATGGAAGAACCCAACTAACCAGGAAGATACAAATAATTACCATGAAAATAGGGTAAATTATAGGGATGGCAGAAATAACCAAACAACTCGACCAGAGATTGAAACAAGAATCGGAAGCTCGAACGTGGGAAAAACCTAATTAAAAAGGAAACAATTTTATCCCTTATTACAAGGGAAATTATTCAAATCCTAATTATAAAAGCTCATCGTCTAAGCTACGAGGAGAGAGAATTAACGTAATTCAAAGAAAATAATTTAGAGGAAATAATAGTCTACAGAAAAATCCGCTGATGGGAATAAATCTAGATAAAAGAGAGGAACATCATCGGCAAAGGGATGGATATTCTCACTCGTACAGTGCAAAAAATGGGCAGACAAGTCGTTGAGTAGTTCGACAATAGAAGACACAAATGTTAGAAAACCTGTCAGGATAAAAATGATAGTAATGTCAGAGTCAATAGAATTTTACAGGGTGAGCCAAAAAAAAGATTTACATTTGAAAATTAAATACGTAGGACAGTTAGTAAGGCAACTAGTGATTGAAGGAAAAATTAATGGACGAGTAGTAAAATTTCTCATAGATACCGGTTCTGAAATTACAGCAATTTTTAGAGAATATTATGAAAAATTATGTATGGAAAATCCAAGAGAAACAATCCTCACACTCCCTGTCAGTAGTGTCTATATTACCTGTGTCACGAGAGCAAAACATAAAAAAGTCAAAAAGCAGATATTTCTTGATATTGAAATTGGGTGGAAGTGAGATGACTGTTATATTTTTGTTTGTTGAAGGTCTAAATGTTCCAACAATTTTAGGTGCAGTGGATGGCCAGCCTTAATGTATTGGTTAATTTTCAAAACAAACATAGCAACAATTAATTAAAAACCTTACGATGTAAAAATTCCATTTGTGGGGGCGTCGATGCCAAATTTGCTATGCATGTAAATAGAAGAAACAGCCAGTGAAAAAGGAAAGAGCTTGTTTAGTTTGGAAAAAATAATAATTAAGAATCGAGCAAATAGCTGGAAATGACACAAATATACCATGGGTGGAAAGAGAAGAAAAGGTTGCTCAAATGCTATAAAGCCCTACATAAGGTAAACAACAATTGTTAGAGGTAATGTGACAGTTCAAGTATGTATTCTCATAGAAACCAAGGCTGAACAAGTTTTAGAAGTGTTAACTGCAAGTAACAGATCAAGCGCCATTTAATTGTAAGTCGTATCCTGTGCCATATAGTCAACAGCGGGCGGTACAAGATACCTTAAATCACATGATAAGCTGGAATATTATTCAGCGGTGTAGTTTCGATACTATTAATCTAATTGTAGTTATCAAAAGCTTTTATTTGGATGCTAAAATAGTCTATCATATTCTAGTAAACGATAATGAGACCCCTTCGCCCGCAAGTGAACTCATACAAAAATTTGATGGATGCTGTTACCTAGCCTCATTGGACCTTGACAGTTCATTCTGGCAAATAGAACTATATCAGGAGTCCTGCAAATATACGTCATTTATATATAAAAAGAGAACGTGTTTCAATTAGTGAATTCATTAGAGGTTTGGACGCTGTTATGGGAAAAGTACAGTTTTGTCATCCTGTATGTTGAAGCATATGTATGTTTAAATAGCATCTAGAACCTATGAGGAAATTATTGAGCAGCTTAGTATGGTATTAAGAACTCAAGGAAGGGGCTATGACCGTGAATTTGCGAGTCATCATTTTTGTGTAAACAAGTGAATTTTCTGGGACACATTATTTCCGCAGAAGGTATCTCGGCAGATATAAAAACAAAAGCAATAAGAGAACTCCCCAAACCAATATATAAAAACAGCTTTAAGCATTTCTAGGACTAATAAACTACTAAAGGTAGTGAGTCAAACATCATTCTGATCTTGTACACGCCTTGTTATGGCTCATTAGAAAAAGGGAAGACTGGGTATGGGGAGACATCAAGGATACTGCGATACGGGAAATTAAAGAACGATTCACTAACACCGTTAGGTTAAAACACTTTAATTTAAATAAACCCATGCACATTTATACTGATGCATCGTGTGAAACAATTGGTGCTGAACACTTCCAGTTAGATGAAAAAGGGACTCATAGCTTTTGCTAGTATGGTATTATATAGACCAGAATAAGGGTGTCTACCAATACTGGAAATATACTTGAATTTTGAATCAGATATTGAAAAAATACTAAGCCTCTTCTCATTAAGTGAAATGCTGGATATGATAGTTTTAAATAAACCCATGCACATTTATACTGATGCATCGTGTGAAACAATTGGTGCTGAACACTTCCAGTTAGATGAAAAAGGGAATCATAGATTTTGCTAGTATGGTATTATATAGACCAGAATAAGGGTGTCTACCAATACTGGAAATATACTTGATGTTATTTTTGATACTGGTAATATACTTGAATTTTGAATCAGATATTGAAAAAATACTAAGCCTCTTCTCATTAAGTGAAATGCTGGATATGATAGTTTGCATCAATTTATCCAAATGCAAACTGAAAATGGGAGTGATGGCCTCTTGCCTACCGAGCTTTATTCCTTTAAAATCAATACTATTTTTAGTTGACTTACATCTTAAGACAATGCTAATCACTTAATGTAAACATATTAGAGTTTAGGGTGTTTATTTAAAGCAAGGAAAAGATTAGCGATCAAGATAAGAAAATCTGACAGAAATTGCCAACCACACAGAAAAAAATACTCTAGACTTAAATTAGTTCTAGGAGAGTTAGAAAAAAACCAACCCTAAAGTAGAAATTTAAGACGGCTATCAAATTCATGAAAATATACTTTTTAAAAGAACTTTATCTACAAATACGTGGACAATCTGTATTTCAAAAGAATTGGTTGTAACTGTGATAGAAATTTACCATCAGCAGTATGAACATATAGGAGTAAAAAGATGTTATAAGATATCACAAGATTCGTGTAATTTTCCCCATATGTACCAATCAATCGCTAAGGAATTACATAGCCCCGACATATGTCAAACAAAAGTATCAAATGTAAAATATAAGGGTTTAATGAAGAGTGTACTAACAGACAAACCACCCCAATTAGTTGTTGTGGACCTTTTGGCCCCCTTCCTGACAGTGTTAGAAGTGTGCAATACATCTGCACAAAGTTTATAACACTATTTTCTATCAGATAGGCAACAGAGGTGACAATCACAAAGAGAATAATTCAAACCTACTTCAATAACATCGAAAAGCCCCAAACAATAGTGTGTGACCACGGTACACAGCTTATCAGCAACACATGGTTCAAAACGCTTGCAAAACAAGGTAGTGTTGTGAAATACACCTCTGTTTATCACAATCAGAGCAACATTGTAGAACGGGCTGACCGAGAAATTGGATATGTTCCATGACTTTTTTGTCATGATCATCATATCTCATGGGCAAAATTGAGAATTGTTTAAATTATGTAACCCATGAAAGTATTGGATATACGCCACTGAAATTAATTAAAGGCCTAATAGAAACTTGAAGAGATGTTTAATTTATCACTATGGAAGGAACCGGATTAGGAAAGAAAATTACAATTAGCTAAGAAAAATTTAGACATTGCAGCTGAGAAACGAACCCGGTACCACAATAACAAAAACTTCAAACCTGTTAAATATTACACTGGTGTTGGTAATGTCACATCTTCAATTTTCAAGCGTGGGCGAGGTTTTTTTTTTAGTTTATTTTTGCTATATCAAGGGCCCTATGAAGTTAGTAGACAAGTATGTCATTATGTATATCTCGTTCTAGATCTAATTACACAACAAGCTATGGGGAGTTATAACCTCACAGAATTAAAGCCCTATCAGAAAGCAATACTATTAGGTGATAAATATTAATCATGGGGAAAATAAAGCCTCAAGAAAGGTGCCTTACAAGGACCTAACTTGTCATTTAATAAAGCAACATTCTTCAGGTGAGTCTTTAATTGTTCTAAATTCTATACAGTCCACTTCTCAATTATGCTGGCTACCAAATTGTTCCTTGGACCTCTGAACTGCGGATTGATTGTTATTTTATTGGATATTCTAAATATATGATTGATGTGGTTTTCATTGTTGTTCAAACCTTTCTTTTTGTAAAGCTTGAATTTGTAAGTTTATTATCCTGGTAATTGATTAAATCAATAATGTATTGGTATCTTTCTGACCTATTTTTTATGTTGTTTGTTTTTTTCCAATACATTTGGTCTTCTCAGCCTTTGTATTTTGTTAGGTCTTTGGCACCTTAACGAATGACTTTTTAATTTGTTTTGTTCTTTTAGGGTTTCAAGCCCAATTTGTTTTAACCAGTTCTTAAACTAATTTTCACTATGGCATTTGTTTATGTAAACTAAATCACCTCCTCACTAAATCTAATAAAAATGGTGTTTGATAAGATTAATAAAGCTAAAGAAGTTCCTTCAAATCCATTGATTCTTCATTTCGTGCAATCATTTGCACTTGAATTATCTTCAAGGAGAGATAAATTTGAAAAGTTATAGAACAAGAGATAATTATGTCGGCATATTTTTAATTTTTTGCTATTTATAATCAATTGTTTCCTGACTCAACATTGTTCATCCTAAACAAGTTAAGCAATCATATTGTGAACCTATTCCTTTATCGGGTAGTCCTATATCATCAGGCAAATTATTATACTCTCTTTTAAACCGGATAGCTTTGGTGATATTATTTTTGAGTAGCCCGAGTTTTATGATCTAGTTCACCATTTAGTAGAACCTAATAATAAATATACAGATGTCAAATTCTCTAATTTAAAATCACATTTGTGTGAAGAAGCGCTTTTTTTTCTGAAAAATCTTACATTCAGGAAAATTGATTTTCATCCTGCCTTAGGCGCACTTAAGGTTAAATATGATAACACAAAGGTAACCTGTAATTTCCATTATCGTGACCAACAAACTGAACCCTACCACTAGGAGACAATGGGAAGTTACGTCACAGGACACATCATTTCCTACCCTAAAGGACTTTATTCAATTTCTAGAAAGAGTATTTCAAATTGAAGATACCCTATCACCAGAGCCTGGAAGTAGATACCCTTAAAAAGCCAAAAAATACACTTAAAAACTGTTTTCATACTCTTAAAAATACAAAAGATGCTCTTACAAAAATAAAATAATACATTTACAATCCAACTGTTCTTGTGCGTGTATGGTAATGGCTGTGAAATCCTTTAAAGAAAAAAAATAGATAAATAATAAATTGCATGTATTAAAAAATAGCTTACTTGGTACTGTTCTGTAAGAAAACATGAGGCTATGTTCATTGTTTCATGTCTGGGCCGTAGTAATAATTACATGAAAAAACGAATGCTCCAAGTAAATGGATGTAATGAATTTGTGCATTAAAAAATTATTCGATGAGTGTTACAATTTTTATGTAATAATTCTAAAAATAACAGAAAATGCACAAAAGTAAAAACAAGAAAAAATTTCCCAAAAATGCAAAAAATAACATAAACTGTAATATCATTCATTTATGCATAAATATGCACAGTAAAAGTCATGTTTTCAATATGAGGGGGTCATAAAATGTGTTTATATACCAGTTTACATTGCCATCAACTTCACATAAAAAAAGATGCAATGTGACCAACTTCTGGGCCCTGCTTATACCTACCTATACTTGTAAATCATATGGTATTCAAGGTCATGACAAGCTTAGACAAAAGCATTTCCATTCCTTGTTGGTTGGAGCGAAAGGCTACCTACATACCAAAGTAATGCCACAGAACGCTCATGTTGATCACCTGAGATGAAGGGGGTAACCAAATCATCCCCTATATAATTTTCAAGTGTTCACTAAACTCCCCTCAACAGAGAGGTTTCAATTAGTAAAACAAATAAGACTTTATATTAACTGTCTTGGTAGTTCACAAACGGCAACATTTTGTCATTCATCGATAGTCTGTACTCATTGCAAGTCAAAACATCATTCCCTATTACATTTTAAGAATAGATGTCATAGGAACAAAACCACTCAAGCTTCCTTGACTCCTTCCATTACAGACTCCTCCACTGAAGATAACCGTTCTGCCTTCAACCATAATTTTTCACATCCCTGATATTGATGGAAAGGTGCATGAAGATGTCTCATGAACTCGCCAGTCAAGAGACTAGGTCTTCCAAGACATAAACTCAAAGGTTCCATTAATGGGATTGGTAAAACCGTGCTCCCTATAAGAGGAATTACTTCATTTACAATTCAACCATGATTCGCATCCAATCCTAGTTTTTGCGTTGATTATTGATAAGAGTCGACCTACTACCATCCATTAATTTATCTTCAGACAATTGGTCACACTTGAAAGGATTGATAGCAGATAGTCGATTTCATCTCCCAGGCAAAATCAAAGGACTAGTGGGAGCCGAGTTTTATCCCTACATTGTTGGTACAAATAAAATTGTTGGTCATCCTGACACACCTGTTGCTTTGGAATAATACTTTGGGTGGCTTCTCATGTGTTGGACAATTACACATAGCTTGCAACCTCACACCTTTTATGCCCTTGGATTCTCAGCTAGATGAAGTGGTGCAAAGATTTTGATCCTTAGAGGAAATATCTAAGAAACCAATTTTGAGCCAAGAAGAATAAAGTTGTGAAGATATTTTTGTTAAAAACCCATTCTAGAGATAGTACTGGACGCTATTCCGCGGCATTGCCTTTTCAACAAAATCCTATTTCTTTAGGAGATACTTGTTCAGGCACAATAAGGAGACACAAAGTTATTGAAAAAAACTTCAAACAAAACCTGATCATAACAAAGAATATTGTGCTTCTATGCAAGATTACTTGGACCAATGTCACATGTCATTGGTTCCTAACATCATATTACATTCCACATCATATTGTTTTTAATCCTGATAGCACTACTACTAAGTTAAGAGTGGTATTCAACACTAGATTTAAATCTACACTTGGACTCTCACTTAATGATACCCTAATGACTGGGTCTAAACTATAGTTTGACATTTTTGAAATTCTACTTAACTTGCATGTTCATCTTGTAGCACTCATGTCAGACATCAAACAAATGTGCCGACAAATAAGGATCCATCCTGAACATCATTTTTATCAACAAATTGTTTGGCATTTCTCGTCTCAAGACAAATTACAAATATTCCAATTGAAGACGGTATCTTTGGTGTTAAACCTGCACCGTTCCTTGCGCTTCATGTTGTGAAACAGCTGGTGGCTGATGAGTTAGAGAATTTTCCTCTTGCCTCTAAGAGTGATTATGTTCTAAGTCAAAGGTTGCATCTTTAGAAATAATTTCTTTGCAAAGGCTATGGTTATGTGCTGCTTTACTTTAAGCCAGATTAATTAATTAATTTTGTAATAAATACTTATTCAGACAGATTAAAACTATCTGACATCTTTGCTTGTTCTAGTTCTACAGTGATGCTTCATTAAATTCACTCATCACCTCAAAAATGGAAGCCACTTATCAGCAATCGTGTTGTGCTAATTCAAGAACATTTGTCAGCAAAACATTGGTATCATATCCCTGGAGAAAACAACCTAGTGGTTTGTGCATCTCGGAAAGTTCATCAGAACTTGTCCAACATCAACCGTGGTGGGAAGGACCCTCCTGGATTAAACTAGACAGGTCAACCTGCCCTATACAAGCTATGAGACTGGAATCTGATCCCAGTTCTACACAAGGGGAAAACCCATTAATTTGTCTTAAAATCAATGTTGTCCTTGAATTGATTACTCGCATATCCTCTTTCAGGAGACTACAAAGAGTGATGGCTTATACCCTTAGATTCATAAATCATTGCAGATCAAAGTTCATCCCACTTTATGAGTATCTCATTAGCAAAGAACTTAATCTAACAACAAAGGTTCTACTAAAAGCTGCACAGAAAAAATATTTTTTGAATAATATCAAGTGTTTACTTCATCAAGACACACGCTCATTGTATTTGAGAAATTAAGTCCTTTTGTGGTTCAAGACAAAATTATTCGACTAGGAGGGAGAGTATGAAATTTGTCCTTGACAGTTGAGCAACATCCCATTTTACTCCCAAAAGGACGCCATTTGGTGACATTACTTATCGATCAATGTCACGATACTCTGCATACTGATGCACATCTTGCCCGGTTCCTACTAAGTAACTCCTGTTGAAATGAGTTATTTCAAGGCTGGCAGTATGTTCAGTCTTGGATGTAAATTATTTATTATTTTTGTATTTATTAGAGTCCAAATGTACTTTGTTTTTGATTTATTGTGTTTCACTGAATTATGCTACTGCTCCAATGAGAGGCCTTCCTCTCTCTTGATTGAACAGGCAGGTTCATCCCCCCTCCCCTTTCTCTACTTTTATTCGCCATTACTGGCAATTGGCTTATAACTCTTCAAGAAACAACATGTTTGTTAAGTGCTCATTTTAGTCTGGTTATAGTGTTAGTGTATTCCATGTCCTAATTGTTAACGGTTCATTAGTGTGGAAGGTTGAGTTAGGTGATAAATATGAATCATGGGAAAAATATGTGATATGTTCTTTGAGTAGTGCCAGTGACAATTTCCTTAGAAACTTTCTGCGAACTGTGTTCATTTTGGTGTTTGCTTCGTGAATAATTTAGGCATTTACAACCCCACATTCATTTGTGCAAAGAACACGTTCAGAGGTCAACACCTAATGTTTCTGGACACATCGTAAGAAGATCTCAGTTCATCTACCCCACATTTTGCTATGTTATAAAAGTATTGATTGCACTTTTGGCCTTCTCACCAGTTGAGTGATCAATGGCTGCACCATGGTGCATTATTGATAATATCAGGACAACTTTCCCAATCTCTGGCACACAGGAAACTAATGTTTTAACCTCACCAAAGCCAAATAAGTTAGAGTACGCAGCCTTTCCACGTGTATTTAACTCTTTTTATCGCTATATGGTAAAAACAACATAATTGTTTTTATTTACTATCTAAAACTAACATACAACATTATCAGCAGCAATTTAAGTACTTTTACACTTTCAAGTTGTAATAAAACAATGATAACCTCTTTAATTTAGAATTCACAATTTAGTAACACAAGTGGTGTGGGGGAGGTTTCTAACACCCCAATAACGTCTGTCCGTGTCTGATGAACACTCGACTGAAATCATCAAATAGGGACCAGTGCACTCTATTGGATCTGGTTGAAAGGTATATGAACTCCCAGAGTTCTGCCGCATACCATATTTCAGCTATTAGAATAACTAAATAGGATGGGGTGTCTCACACCCTACACACCACTGCCGGGCTAAGTATAGCTAAGAGACTTGTGAAATTTGGTACAATAAATGAGTTTTTTTTATAAAATTAATATTAGGCTATTAAATAAACTAATTACTATCAAGCTAATGAAAGAGTTACTATATTATTTCTATGATAAGATTGTTGTAAAAGTGAGGACATAGGACAGTGAAAAAGGTTAAACTGAATATATAGCATATGTTGTTGTTGCTTGAGTTAATAAATAAGTTTTGATAAAAGTAAACTTGTTTAGTAATTTTATAAAAAAATAAGATTTTTTGTGAGATTAGGTAACCTACATTTGTATGAAGACATGCAGGGTATATTTCTAAAAGGTGTGTTGTGCCATTTTGAAAGTTAAATTAATTGTAAGCATTCTGAGCTTACATTGGCAACTTCCAGTGATCCTGATTCTTGGATATAACAAGTAAGGATGTTTTCTTGATAAGTACCTACTGTGCCATTTTAAATATGTTAGAGCTTAAAACATAACTTTATGAAGTATTAAATAAATATTACATATTAATGGTAAAAGTACAAGAGTTTGACTCTTCTCAGAACCTTATTGTTAATAATGTTGGGATTTCAAAGTTAAATTTTAAAAATAGAATTTAAACAAGTCAGTTTTTTAAAAGTACCCTAAACTAATTAAAGTGAGAAATATGCTAAATCATATAAGTTTTATAGGCCAAAAAAGTTAAGTATTATTATGATGAGTAAATAATTAATGCAATTACGCAACCGATCTAATGGATTTAAAAAAATGTTAATTGTTTGCAAATAATAGAATTGAGATTATTCTAAATTAAATTTATAAATAATTGAAATTATGAAAAGGTATATGTTGATGTTCCACACACATGATAGTGAGGTAGGTAAACCAAAATAATTAAATCATCAAGAATGATTAATCAATTATGGAAATGAATGTGCTCCAAATATGTACCTGTTAAGATGAAGTATCTTCATTGGAAATATTTGTCATGTAATCGAAAATAGTGTTATGGACAAAGTGCAGCCGATATACCCTATGGTGTTAGCAAGGGAAGGAGATGAAGGCATATGCCATAGAGTAAGTAAGGAAGGTATACTATGCAAAAAGGACTCATACAGCTTAATAGTAAAATATGAAGAATTGTAGGTGATGTTTACTGGATGGCAAGTATGCACTTGAACATTTCATTAAAGGGTCACTGTTAATAACATCATACATAATATTAGAAGATCTGAAGGTCATCTTGAACCTAATTAGACACTACCACACTGATAGGGTTAGTTAGGATAGACAAACATTTACAGTTTTAGGACTGTGCATATTAGTTCAACCTGTATAAAGTGCCTAAGTCATGTTACCACATGTCCTTAAATAAACAATATAAATGTATTTTCACCGTTAAGAGAATTTAGCTTATATTAAATAATAGATTGAACCTGTGAACAGATCCGTCTCAAGGATATAAGAGCCGGATAGTCTGATGTGGGCAGGTGACCCAAAATCTCTCTACACATGAGGAGTTTAAGGCACAAGATTGCTACTATTTCTTTGTCATCGGCCTCGGTTACTTGTCCTTGCCCAAGTGATAAGTTCTCATCTCCAGAATCTATTCCCTCCAACTCTCAACACGAGGACTGGACGCCACTCGTCACAATACTGGTGGAGACAACTCCACACTCAAGCTTCCACTTCACCCTAGTTTAGGGCCTGTAATCCGCGGAGCACTCAACGACCCTTGTATGACTTACATCTACAGGCATGTTGACCCCATATAGGTCTACATATATACCGCCAGTCCCCCAGAGAAATATTGGCTGGGACCAATTACAGGCTGGAATGAGAGTCTTGTGTGGCATGATGAAGCACTAGATTCCTGCGCTCCTTCCAATTCGAAGGCGGAGAACATTGTATGGCAGTGAAGATATTTCTATTAGCTTATAAATTGTACTCTAATTACCAAGAGAGCAGTCTTGTATAGAAGGTTTGTGCCGGGCTAGGAGTTGTGTGATTCAGTTCAGAAGGAAGTGGCGTGTTGAGGGAGGTTGTTGTTTAGGTGAGTATTAATCAACTAGTTATGTTTGTACTGTAACATACTTACAAACAAATAATGGAACTTAAAACTCCTGAAGAGATACGACCCATCCGGCCCACTTCTACACATCCATTAGACTGAGACAAGTACCGGTATAGGATGGTGTATTGTGTCTTGTCTGATGACGTCATCGTTCCCACTCCACAGACGTCTCAAGAATCCGGTATAAGATGGTAGATGCTTCGAGACTCTAAAAGAACCATTGAACGAGAGCTAGGTGTTCCACCGGTTTTACGTATGTGCCACGTTCCCCTCCCTTTCCTTATCTCAGCTGTCATAATGATCCTCATTTTTATATTTCATATATTTTCCAAATTTAAACATTTATTTTTGATATATTTTTCTATTGGCCATTTTGCACCACTTGGTATGTGACATCGACGAAGCATAAAAGAGCGTGTTTTGACTATGTAGGCACTCATAATACCACCCACGACTGCCTAGGTAAGCACCACTATTTCCGGGAGACTTGTTTATACATGTATTTAAAATTATCTTTCAGCCTTTAACCTTTTTGAAACATGTTTTCTAAATTATCTTTTTGGCTTTAGTACTTGATTATTTAAAATTAGATGGTAAATTAACTTTTTTGTTGCGTAGTATCTTCATGCATAATATTCCTTGCCTGCATAATATAAACTGAGAATTTGTTTAATTTTTTTTTTAATCTTTTAATCATCATAAAAATAAAAACATTTTACATGTTACTGAGAGGTTACCATAACAATCCCTAACAGACACGATTTTGTAGTCTCTTCTAGTGTGAAATAATTCAAAACAAGGAATTACACATAAGGCTGGTTTTCCCGGACATAGTGAACAGTAGAATGAGGTCTAATTCCTCTTAGTCTTTCCTCCCCTTGTTTTTGCACTATGATGGCCTCAAAGAGCAAACTCAGCAGTTAGGTCTGTGGAACTTTTCTTCAAACTGTTGAATGAAGTCCCGTTCACTCAGTCGTGCTTCTGATAAAGGGTCAGATTTTCTTCCTCTTTTAGCAGACACTGTTCTGTTGTAATTTAGAAACAATAAATGCGTGATAATTGGTACCAGATTTTTTTTACCTGTAGCCATAATGTAAGTGATTCGTCCGTTGATAAGGGCGGTCTTAATCAAAAAATACCAAGGAAAACGGTATCACTATGTGTTTGTGGGTATACCTGTAGTTTGTAGACATCTGGTCAAATTTGCTTACTCCATTCATAAATGTATTGTAATGGGCAAACAATTTGGTCTTAGCCAAAGTATGGAACACATTTTCTCTTTTCTTAGAACATACTTGCACTAATTCAGTGTCAGAATTATACACAGTAGAGAGAAGGTTCACTCTCCTTTAGTGATGTTTAAAACAACCCTTTCCCCTAATAGCTCAATACTATCTACTGGATCCTTAGATTTACAAATTTACAAATAAACCCAGTTTTACTGTCACAAAGAGACCAAACTTGGCTGAAGATTTTGATGGTAGGTCTCCCCTTGAAACGAAGCATGGTTTCATCAACTGACAGTTGTGAACCTGGGACAAGTGTTCATTACAATAATTTCTATTATTGGCCTAATTTTGAAGAGTGGTTCATAACCAGGGTTACCTTTTACAAGCTGTTCCTCATTATTATTGAAATCTAAAAAAAAATGTAACAGGAAGTACTTGTCCCTTGGTATGATTAGGGAATAATTTGGTGTGTTATTTAGCCAGTGTGACACATTGAGATATTCTTCAAGGGAAGGTTTTTTACTAAAAAATTTTTACACATCCCCATTCCAATTTAAAGGGCAACCATTGCCTGAATGTCTTCTGCATTACAACCATTCCAAGTATTAAATCTAGAATGAGGAGGAAAATCATGTGTTTTGTCAAGAAATTGGTTAGATATTACCTCAGTTTGTTATGCTGTGTGGATAAATACTGACCGAGGAACGTGTTTTTAAAATGAGGAAAATGGAGTGTTAAATCATGCAATGTCACCAATTAATTTTGCATTTGATTGCGGCGAGTTTGCCAAACCCAAATCAACAAGGTTTTGAACCCTCTTCTGTGTGGCTGATGGTGTTTCAATTTCTTCTTCTTGTACCTCATCATCACTCTCACTACTTGAATCATCACTAAAATCCCCATCTGAATCAGAATCAGCAAATAAAAGTTTTGTTACATCTTCAAAGTTTTGTCTACTAGACAAAGCCATGTTAAAAGCCACAAATATTTGTCAAAACTTAAAAAAAAAACACACAAACATTATTAGTAGCTTAGCTTTTGAATGGTATCAAAGGAGGTCACGAGCTTACAACAATTGTGCAGGTAATGATATCTGGTAGGAAAAATAGAATTTATAAGAGCAAAAACCTCCCAATACTGTCAACAGATATCTTTAGTTAACTTGTTTATAATTCTTGCTAAAATGCGATACCCACAGTGACGGGAAGTTTGAGCTCGCAATAATGTGAGCTCCACGTATATTTTACACATAGTGCATTGTGCATAAATGCGAGCGCCACAGCGAAACAGTTAATATGTTTGACTGACGCTATCCTGTAATTTTGAGGCCACTTTAAGTATTTATTTATTGTAAATTTTTCTCCTGGTTGCTAGATGAATTTGTTTGCTAGTCGCATAAATTAACTTGTCTCAAGAACATAAGATGGAATTGTTAGATGCCTCTATATTAGGTTTAGATAACAAATATACTGTGTATCCCTGATACACCATTTTGGGCATTATAATTAATTAATATTACTATACTGGTTTAGTCAGGCTCGCTTATATCTCTTATCCCTATTTTTTAGAGGGCTTTTAAATGTCACCTTTGTCTTTTGGTATTTAACGATTGAGTAAATACTGGGAACCATACAGTAGGAAATGTGTGAAATGCACTCTTAATTCGAGGTTAGTCCTAATCCACTTCCTTCCTCTACATGCTCTGTTTTTGTTCCATTGTAAATATAAAATAATTTTATTTGTCTATTTAAATACATGTTTATATGCTACCCACTGCCTTTTATTCTCGCTTGGAGATATTTAGGGCTGGGGGTTATAGTACCATTCTGATAAGCTGTAGCTTTATGTGGTTTTATCATAGGCCTAATATAAAATAAAATATATCATTTTATCTGTAGTCTGGCCAGGATTATTTTACAAAATATTGCGCTTGATCATGAACATTTTTACATTATTATTAGGTATACATAGAGATAGGGTAAAATAGCATTAATTTTCAGTTTTTATAGCATTAATTATTGGAAATTTAGCGTTTTGTGGCATAATTTAGCATTTTGTAGCAAAATAGGTAAAAATGTCTTTCGTCAATGTTTTTAGGGCCTATACAAAGGATTTATGATAAAAGCAACGACTAATGGAATGTGGCGATTAGCCGGATGGGCTGTGGAAGGCACAGGATGCAAGTAAAACCCGAGCTGAAGCACACAGACGAGTGAAACTCAATGATTTTTTAATCACTTATTTCCGCTGAAAAACATTGTTTTATAGAAATTCTCAGCATTTTATTTAAATGCACAGCATTTTCAGGGAATTCGCG